>CAHIKZ030003120.1:1832500-1885000 GCA_903632075.3 Acanthosepion pharaonis
AAAAACAGACCACTTTAAGGTACCATTATAATAATTTATTTCACCAGAGCCCTTTTAAATGATGCCGTATCATCAGATAACACTTCCAAAAATGAAATGAAACCTTTCATTTAAAATGGTCTTTTAAGGACAACCGATCAGACAGTGGTTTTTAGTGCAGAGTGATATACAGGTTCGTCTCTGTAACATATATATATATATATATATATATATATATAAATGTAATTTATATATATATATATATATATATATATATATATATATATATATATATATATATGTATGTGTGTGTGTGTGTGCAACACAACACACACACATACACACACACACATATATATATATGTATGTATGTATAATTTAAAAATCAGGAGGTCAGTTGAATCCGCTAGATTGGTTTCAACCTTACGGTATCATCAGGCGATTTTTTAACGGTCGAAACCAGGATAGCGGATTCAAATGATCTCCTGATGTTAAAAGTTTAAAAGCTCTACATATCATTTTTACGTTTATTTTATTGTATTTCTTTTCGCACCAGTATTGAGCATTTTTTAATACTACTCTTTTCTGGTCTGATTCAACTGTGACCACTAAACTTTCATATATATATATATATATATATATATATATATATATATATATATATATATACCGTCAGTTAGGCTGGCCAGTCAATCCCTGCTGCAAATACATGCTCAGCCAGAGATACCTGTGGTGGTTTATGTTGCAACCATGCCGAGGGGTCCCTACAGAGACTGCCAAGAACAGTTTGAACAAAGGCATTAAGCTTAAACCCTCAGACACAATGACTTTATCTTCGTCCTTGCACAACTTTCAATCGCCAGAAGACCAAATCTGTCTACCAAATTTCACTTGCAAGGCGTGGGTCGACCCGTGGTGTGTTTTTAAGCTATTTTTAAAAGTTTAAACTGGTAACATCAAGAATTCACCTCAACTAACAAATCGCCGATGGTGAGATTAGCGTCCGTTACTCATGGTCAGAAAATGAACGTTCTAACCATTTGTCCACGTTCCAATAAATATATACGATTAAATGACGCAATGATGCTCTGATGAAATACCAAAAAATAGAAAAACAAACACACACACCCATAGATATGATATATACGCGTATAGACTATGGCAATGTAAAAAAAAACATGCATAAAACAGGGGAAAATGGTGGGAAGAAACATGGTTTGTGCGAGTGAGAGAGAAAGTCTGGAATTGGGGAGGTGAGTCGCATTGTAACAAAAGGAGGATCAATTATTTTGTTTTGTTTTTTATTATTCCGAAAAATGATTGATTTCTCCTTTCTGTATCATCCATATTCCGGCTCAGTGTCACTGACGTTTCTATTGTATTTATTACTCTTTATATGACCCCCACCCAACCCTATTTATATGACCCCTTATTTGACACTATTATTCTTATTAGGTCTGCTTCTTTTTCTTCTTCGTCTTCTTGTCGTAATTATTATTATTATTATTATTATTATTATTGTTTTTGTTGTTATTTTTATTATTTTTATCATAGAGGGAGACAGAGATTGATTAATATACGTAAACAAAATTGCGAGATAGGTAAGTAAAGACAAATATAAAATGACATAGATAAACAGATCAATAAAATGTAAATCTCAGATGGAAATAAAGATTATATATATATATATATATATATATATATATATATATATATATATATATATATATATATATACATGGCCATATTGCGTTGCCCGTGCTTGAATCAAAAATCGTACAACTCATACAGCAATCGCTATCACTTGACTTAAAATATTTTTGCCGTTCCTTGCCTTTAAAGGAGTGCCCTTTGCCGTGCTGATGTTGCTAGACGCCTTAATCTTGCCTATCTCACAATGCCAATTTTTCTAAGCTCTATACTAAACAATAAAATCTGTTACGAAAAAAGAACTAAACAAAATGAACACAAAACCATCAGCTTTAAAAAAGGACTCGTAACTGGAAAAACCGAATGAAAAAAGAATGTTAACAACAAATACTTTTTCACACCCAACCCAGTTCTGCGGAGTCAGAATCAATGTCGAGTTTAAGCAAGCGAATGAGCAAACTGGAGTAAAGTGCCATGCAGATTTAAATTTTTCCCACTTGTGACGAATGCAGCTATCGAGATTTTTGCATGCTAGCATGCTTGTTAACATTCGTGTCAGTCAGATGTTGGCTCTCACGCTAGCCAATAGAATCTTCCTGCCTATTCGTGGCAGCCAGCTATAGGCTCTCACTCTGGCCAGTAGAAAATGGCCGCAAACTACATGAAAACTGCCGTAGAAGCCTGAAAAATTCGACTATTTCCACAATCGATGTGAGTTGGGGAATGCAAAGTCGGTTTTGGCTTTCCCGCTAACTTGGAGCATGCGCATGTAAATTTTGGTGCAAATCCGTCGAAAATTGCGGTCGTGCATTCGTTACACACACACACACACACACACACACACACACACACACACACACACACACATCCTGCCTTTTATATATATATATATATATATATATATATATATATATAGATAGATAGATAGATAGATAGATAGATAGATATGAACAGATCGAGATAAATAGCTATGAACAGACTTTGATAGATATATGGATACATAAAAATCATGTATAAAAACATAAACAAAATGCGAAAGAGTCAAAAAGAGATAAACATATGAATACTGATAGATAGATAGATAGATAGATAGATAGATAGATAGATAGATAGATAGATAGATAGATAATTCCGGCGTCATTACGCCGACTCAGCAATGTTTAATTCTGCCTTATAAAATCGAAATTTTTCTGAGAAACTTGAAACATTCATATCCGCTCAGGTTCTTATCCTAACGTAAACAAAGCAATTTCTAAAGAACTAATGGATTTTCTAAAATTTAATTCTCCAATAGAGTTGTTCACCTATCAATGTGCGAGCAGGTTCGTATTCGGCTAGGGTGCTGATCGATGTATGCGCACAAACAGTGATATATATATATATATATAGCTAGATATATAGATATGGACGTACTCAAACAGACATGAAAAAAAATGAGCATCCAATCCTTAGCTACGATTAATTAATGATGAACATGTCATTTTCGTTTCTGATTGATTTCATCATGATTCTTCTGTTAAGCTTAGAGAGTAATTATACATTCTTATTGCTCAGAGTCGAATATTGTTATAAAAACCTCGGAGAATTCCAGTAATATATCTTTAATCATTTCTAAGATACAATGATTCAAAGCTTAATCTAACAATTGGACAATTTTGCTGTTACACGATTTGGACAAATTTGCTTTTATATCCGGTATATATGTAAATATATATATGTATACGTGTGTGATGCGTGTGTGTGTGTGTGCGCGCACACGCGCGTGTGTGGCACGGAACTAAGTTGTTAAAAGGAACGCAATAGTTCATTTTTGATGAAGGTGTTTACTTGATGTCATCGATAGAGAGGTTTCCCAGCGTACGGTATCTATGGAAAGAGGCTGAAAACCTTATCACGCCGCTGAGTAAAATTTGTCAGACGGAACTTTTCAGAAGTGCTAGCACTAAGTTATAGATCATCGTGACCGAGCGTTTTAGCATTCCGATGATCATGAGAGATAATGCGTTTACTCCAAGAAACTGACTGTAATGTCCGCTGAGCATAGTTAACGTACAAACGTGCCTGAGCAAGCGTCTTCGGTAGGGATTGGCTAGACGCCCTCGCTGTCCGATATGCTCGGAAAACGAGCTTACCGCCATAGATAGACACACTTCTCTCTTGGGATCACTGGGACAAGAAAGGCCTCGACTATGACAAGGAACGACCATATATATTTTACACTGGATGTCAGAGTGAACAGTTCGTTATTAAATGTATCATTTTGACTTAATATTACTTTAATGACAATAATAAAAAAGAATCTAAAAATAAGAACAGAATAGAACTAATAAAAGTATAAAATTATCATTAAATATATAAGAACTTTTTTTTATTATTGTTGTTGCTAATATTTGTGAGATAAATAATTAATAATTATTGTGGCCTGTTTAGGAGCCAGAAAGAAAAACATGGAAGACGAAGGTAGGTTGGAAAAATATATTGAAGATTTATACAAAACAATAGTGTTAGTAATAAGTAGATTAGCACTGTGTCTACTACTTCCACTCCACTTCACCCTCTTCCACCCGACTCTTGCAGTTTGTATTTATGAAAGAAGGAAGAGTTCATTATACTATAAGAGGGTTTTGCCACAACAATAATAAAGAAATTCACTACTGAAGAAAAAAATAAATAACGTTACGTCTCGAAACAGTTTTCCTGTAAATTTTAAAATACGTTTTCCTTCAAGTGCCAAATCAGACCAAACAAATCGACCGTTTAATGAGGCCACTCATGTGAGTTTGATTTTGGTGGACAATTCTGCGCGACGAATAAACCAAGCCACTTGTCCAGAAGCGTCTTCCCCGCGGCTCAAAGGCGGGTGAGACAGCCGACATCTGGCAAATCTGGTTGCATCGGGACTGTCTGGTGTTTGGTATGTCAACGTTTGGTCGCTCTATGTCAACGGTTTATCGGTGGGATCGTGTAGATCTTTGCCTAGTCCGCCGTTGAGGTTTTCGGCGTTAGGTCGCATTCAGTCTATTCCTTCCTCTTCAAGCTTATCCCCATGGGTGGCCCTACAGGAGTTGGAACTCTAGACAACTTTGCTCTTCTTGTTATTATTCGACAATAATAAGATACGAATCCATAAATAAGAACAGACTAGAACTAATAAAAGAATTAAATTATCGTTAAATATATGAGAAAATTCTTTTTTATTATTTGCTGTTGCTAAAATAAATATTTGACAGATAAATAATAAAGAAAAAAATCACTAGTGAACAGTAAAAAATAAAGTTACGACTCGAAGCCATTTTCCTACAAATTTGAAAATACGTCACGTTAGTACAATCAATAAATAATTAAAGGGTAACAGAATACAATTATTGGCAAATATTATTAAAATATTTGAATTATAAATAATAATGAAAGGAATCGATTATTCTGAACCAATAGTCAATGATAAACAAAACAAAGTTTACAACATGAAATGCATCTCCCACAGTTTCTAAAATTACGTCTACTTTTATAAAAATGATATGTTACACTTAAATATAAATATATAGAATTAGTCATACCAGGGTATACGTAATTTAATAAGCACAATACATTAAATGATGCCAACATAATGTGTATAAAACAGACAATGAACTGAACAGCAGTAAATAGAAATTTATACTCATGTGAATTATTTTATATTATTATTTAGATTATAGCATCTGTGTTATGCATAATAATATCTTTGAGAATTTTGAATCTTTCCTTGCAGGAAGTGTTATATAGTATTTGTTGTTGTTTCCTCACTCTAAAGAGTCTAGGTTGGACTCTTCCGCCTACTATAAGATTAGTAGGAGAGAAGGCCTTGGAAGAACAGTCGAATAGATAGAATACCGACACACACTCACTAGTCGTGTAACACTCTTCTGTTGTACTTACTGTTTATATGTGATATATCTGCAACACTTGTTTTGTTATTTCTTTTTATTTATGACGCAACTATATATATATATATATATATATATATATATATATATATATATATATATGCAAATTATTTTCAGATATAGTGTATCTATAAAGGAAAGAAATGAAGAAAAAGACAAGCGGAAAATATCTCTCAGAAGACAAAATGCGTTAGCTAAGTATAGTTATTCTTCTTGTTCATTTATATATATATATATATATATATATATATATATATATATATATCCGATGCGATAGCAACGAAAGTAATATATAAATTCCAACGTTCACAGTATTAGTCCAAAAGAGGGCACGATACCGATAGTAGAGCGATAATTATTATTTATTATAATTTTATCATATAGACAAAAACATTTTACTCACTACAAAGATGCAACTAGTTGAAATGCACTGAAACTAAGTTGCATCTTAATAGTAAGTAAAATGTCTTTGTCTATATAATAAAATTATATATATATAGAGAGAGAGAGAGAGGGGGGAGAGAGACAAAGAGAGAGAGGGAGACAGAGAGCCAGGGAGAGTGATTGACCATGTAAAAAAAAAACGTCCCGCTAAGTGTGGGCATGTTCATGTCTGAAGTAGGACTTTCAATCAACTATCTCGAGCGGGTCTCATTAATTAGCAAATGATTAACTTCAAATATACATTTTAAAAAATGTCTCTGCTAATTGCAAACTCGTGTATAGATTCATGTTTCACTTGTTAGACATTGAATGAAACGACCAACTTTAAACCCTGGCGTTAAGAACCCTGAACTGATATTTCCGGTCGAGACTTTTTCAAAGAAGTAAAAAAAAAAAAAATCATATTCATATGTCTTCAATAAATATATGAGTGTTTTATGTCAGGAAAAAGTACCATTAAATTACGGCAGAATAATCATGCTAACAAAGACACACTATATATATATATATATATATATATATATATATATATATATATATATATATATATATATATATCTATTTCTATATTTCCATTTATTCTCATACTTCCGTTTTTTTTTTTTAAATATAACTTGGTATGGTTTTTGTTTCCTTAAGATATTAATTTATTTTTAAAGTTAGAAATGGATAATTTATTTTCTCTTTATTTTTTTATTCTTTTACATAAAAAAAAAACAACTTTTTAAGTATATTCTTAAAAATTATCTAAATATGATTGACTCTTAAGCATGTTAATATATCTCATTTGTAAGTAGAATTTGGTATTTTAAGTGGGAAACCAAATTTATTATACATAATTATATATATATATATATATATATATATATATATATATATATAAAAATCAGCCCTCCTTTAGTTTCAGTTCAACACCTCTTCATAGAACCCGAACTTAGGGTTACAAGGTTAATCTCCGGGTTGAATTTGTTGTGCCTTTTCCCTTTAAGAAAGGTACTTTCCGCCCTCCCCTTACTACCGCCTCGTTAATTTCGTATGACTGAGGCGTCGATACGGGTAGGTTCTATATCAATTATTCGACTGCTGTCAAAATTAAATTTTACATCTCTAATTCCGACACGGACACAGTCTATACACTGGGGTTGAATAGGACCGACATACTTTGCGTTGGCTGAAATAGATCTATATCCCACCATATGAGGTAATTTTGTATTTTGTTGTGTAATTTATATGCTCTGTTATAATAAATACATTGAGCTCTTTTACTGGATCATTTTTAATATTTGATATTATTAGGATCCACTTGGATTATATCCCAACAGATTTATTACCTTTTATATATATATATATATATATATATATATATATATATATATATACCAACGGATTTATTATATCTATATATATATATATATATATATATATATATATATATATATATATATTGGCAATAAAATTAAGACTATTTCTCATATATTAGCCTTTTGACTAAATTGAAAGTAGAAGAGAAAGATTTTAAAGTTGAAATTTTCGGACACGACTGTGCCCTTTTTCTACTAGACGAGAAATAAGCAAAGACGTGCACACTTCGACCAACCGTTTCATAGCATCAATGACATCAGATGCGTGAATTTAGTGTCTTCGTTCAACAGCCGGCAAGAAAGACGAATATCAGAGTTGAAATATATTTTCAAATAAAATCACACACAGACATGCGTTAACTCCGAAAATATAATTTCCATGGGGAGACCTCTAACCAATAACAATAACATTCCTCGGAAGAACTTCTTTGTTTATTTCTAAGGTTAGATTGATATTCGCTTCCTATTTCTTATCTATCTATCTATCTATCTATCTATCTATCTATCTATCTATCAATCATGGGACCTTACCCATAATAACATAATGGACTATTCCATACGTAATAAATACTGCGCCTCAAAAGAAAGCGGCGAGTTCAGTCCGAAGTCGGGCGACCGGCTGATCGGCTGAACTTCGGGCTGGGAGGAACCCGAACGAGGCTACGCCGAAGGGCGGAGTCTCTTTCGGGGAGGTAAACCGACCCTGAACCCGTTTATATGGGTTCAAAGGGCATATTTTTGTCCGAGCACACGGGCTCGGAGATCCCATGTTAAACCGGCCTTGTGCCACATGATGCCCTCGTGGGTGGGGGTGCCTAAATACCGTTCCGTCTGAAGTCTAGAGTTCAGTCTGAAGTCTGGAGTGAAGGCCGTTAGAAGTCAGTCAGAGCGAGCGAGCTAGTCAGTCAGTCGAGTCAGAGGCAGTCCGAAACAGAGTCGCGTTCAGACAATTACTACTCAACCTGTTTGTTCGTACTAACATTTTCTACTTCTCTGTATATATTCCTGTTTGTAATATATCTGTGTTATTCCATATCCGTGTTCGAGTTCTTCTTTATTGGTTCTACCTTGGACTATCACCGTGGTACAAGGAACCGGACCATAACACTATCTCTGATTGAAGCTGAGATGTCAGGTCTGGTCCAGTAACATTGTAGATTATTCTTTGAATTTTATCAAAAATTGCTAAATATATAGCAGAGCACCAGACCTGATTGTAGGCAAATAAATATGTAAGACGGATTTTGAGGAGAAGAATTGTCTAGTACGACAGTGAACAAACATCCCTAGCTAAACACCTTGCAGCAGATTCAATATAATCTTACCGTGTCAACGAAAAAACTTAATCGGAGAAGGTGAAAGAAGTCGGTATCCTGGTGGTTAGCAACGGCCATGTTGATGGAAGGTAAAATAGTGTTCTCTGAGACGATTAAATGAGAGAAGTTTCGTTCAGAATTGTTTTGAAGAACATTCTGCGAATTTCCGACGAATGGTGTGGCCATCATTTTCGACCCAACGGAACATTCACGAGATAACCAGAAACAATGACTTGGAATTAGAATAGAATAGTAATGGACCCTAAACTGAGTCCATCATAAAAATACAGAATGCGGAATAAATTCCAAACCCTTTAAAAAACTTTGGTGGATGTCATAAAAAAATTTAAATTAGACATCCGAAAATTGAACAATAGAATTTACGCTAAGGAAATCATTGTCCAAGAGAGGAAGAAGCAACAAAATCAAATTTATTAGACGAAAGCTTTTCAAACAAACTCGTTAGATTTAGACTCTAATATGGATGCCATTTATGGTATACAACATATACAAATGGCCTCTTTTTCCAAAACACATTTCAATTCTCTGACTTCCTGATACCGTAACACATCAGAGAGTTTCTTCTGTGATTTAACAGCATTCATGTTTCATTCTTTCTTTAATACCACAGTATTTCTTGGGCGCGTCTAATAAACAACTAATTGAAAAAACATAGACATTTATAACATGATTAATTACTTAATCCCCATTGTGCGTCACTTTCGCCTACACCACACACACACATATATATATATATATATATATATATATATATATATATACATTTAACAATAAAAAATATTAAAAAATCTTCAGACAGACTGGGTTGTAGATTAATATTCTTTCGTTTTTATTATTATTTCATTTAGATTCCTCGACTAGTTTCGGCCAAAATGGCCATCATCAGGAGAAGAAATATTTCTGCTTGCTGGTAGTAGTGAACTATATATATATATATATATATATATATATATATATATATATATATATATGTGTGTGTGTGTGTGTGTGTGTGTGCATGTGTATGTATGTATATGTATGTGAAAAGTGTGTGTATATGGATATAGATGGATATGTGTATGTGTGGATATGTGTATATATTTATATATGTGTGTACATGGGTATATGTATGCGTGTATGTGGGTACACGCCTATGTGTATGTATATACGTGTATATGTTATTGTGTTTGTGTGTATTCGCATCTGTGTTTGAACATAGAAATATAGGTCCTTGCTAGATTAGATAATCGTTATATTTATTTTTTATATGTTTATATTTGATTTTTAACCTGTAGTCGATATTAAATTTGTCAAATTTTCTTAATTACACAGCAGCAATTTCAGTAAATGTCGTTCAAGTTTACTTTCCTTCGTCCCATCTCTCTCCCCCACCTCGTCTTTCCCTCCCTCTTATTCTGATCTTCAACATTAGATCGTCTATGGTGTGTGTATGTCACCACGAAATGTATCTTTATGCATTAGACATCCGACAACATTCATATTTCTCTTACTGAAACCCCTTCCACTCACCTCTCCTAAAAATTCTCTCTGCTAAGGTTTAATCTCCCCTCTTCTCTAGTATGTTACCCCTCATACTTACACTCTCTCTAAATTCTGTTTTTATTTCCGGAGTTGTTTTTCTGTTTTCTTTTTGAATTTGTAGGTCTGATGAATTGGATCGTATTTACGATTCCAATGGAATAAATTATGACCATGGAATATTAGTGTTTAAGCCTTTTTATTATCTATATAATAAGCGTGAAACCCAGGGTCACAAACTCACATCTATCCAACCAAATATGTTAGCTCTATCTCTGATATTGAGCGTTTTCTAATAAGTACCGCGCATATAATATATAAATAATTATACATATATATATATTTATTTATATTTATATACACTTTTCACACACACACACACACACACACACACACACACACACACACACACACACACACACATATATATATATTTATATATATATATATGTAGGGAGCACATTTTCATTCTAGCATGTTTGATTAAATAATTTAGAGATATAATGGTTATTTTATTTAGTTTAAATCCGTTCACGTTCACGAATTACTTTCATGGTAGCTGTAGAAAATAGGTTAAGAAAAATTCCAAAACTTTCTTTCAAATAATTCTTTTTTTCCCAAATACGTTCAATTTCATCTGAGGCCATCTTCAGTGGTTGCATATCTATGTATTTCTTATATGTTAATACCGTAAATTCAAACTATTTTTTATCTATATACAAGGGATGCAACTCACGTGGCTTTTTTAAAAATTTAAAAAAAAATAAAGATTTTTAATTGTAGTTTTTTAATCTAGTATTCTTTTGTATAACAGTTTGCTGCTATAAACATTTAAGAACTTCCTAGTTGACTTTATTTATTTTTGTACTTTGGTTTTACAACGACGACGATGACGAGAAGGCTTACGTTTCACTTGAACGATCATAGTTCAATCTCAGAACATTTAAAGAAATACTCATGTTTACATTCAAAGTTTAGACAGATATTAGTCGAAAATACATCAGTGATTAATCAAGAAAATAATAAACAAAAACTTAAAATTCTGTAAGTCTTTTAGATGAGTGAATTTCGTTCAAAAACAAAGTCAACTATGAGGACAGCAACAAAGTTCTTAAAAACTACTAAATTAAATGCTACAATTTAAAATATTTTAAAATTGTATTCAAAAATATTTTGAAGAATCACATAAGCAGTTATCTTCCTTACATAATGATAAAAAATATTTCGGATTTTCGGTGTTAATGCATAACGCATCCATAGATATGGAAATCCTGAAGATGGTCTCAGATGAGATTGAAAGTACTTGGGAAAATTTTAAAAAATATGCGAAAAAATATCTGGTGTTTTTCGTGACCAATTTTGACTGCAGAATTTGTCCGTTGCATCCGAAGTCAGTTAATGGGATGGGATGGGGTGGTTCCGTAGATGAGAGGTTTGTCTGTATATCTAACATAATGTTTCGGCGAACATTGACATTATTCATATATATATTTTTTCGACTTAGGCATGTCTGATGAAATAAATTACGAAAATTATGTCCGCTTATGTTTAGCATAATCCTTTCATATCCACGGATATTTTTGCGTGTATTACACTCAAATGAGCCAAGAAATGAACTGTAAAAGTGAAAATAACTTTTATTTCCCAATATTCCATCTCTTCCTGAGATCATCATATATATATATATATATATATATATATATATATATATATATATATATATATATATTAAAATGTCAGATCCAAGAAGAGTGCTTAATATATAAAGTACACAAAGCAAAAAAAATTCATAGTAAAAACACTTAAAATCAATTAAAGATGGTAATAAATTTATTTCGACAAATAATTTTACCTGCCTCTTCGACCGACCGACACATTTTGTTAAAATTTTAATACATACATACATATATATATATATATATATATATATATATATATATGATATTTTTGTGTTTATACATTATTTCTAATAGATACATTTTATTTTGAGAATTTGCTGCGTAAATGCACATATTTTCATGTATATATTTACACACAGACGCACACACGATAAGTTTGCCTTTTGTAGTTATTCATATATTTTTTTTATATATATATATATATATATATATATATATATATATATATATATATATATATACCACCCAGTCACCATTTGTTGAATCATGTTGCTTTAAACAAAACATCATGAAAACAATTCAATACCATTATAGTTGTGTACTGTCTGCCATAAAATATGGGGTCGTAGTCTTAGCAAGCTGAAAACACTTTCTTTCTCTTTCTTCTTTTTACTATAGTCACTCAGTATGTTTTTTATTTAAAGGGACAAAAACTTATAGGATATCATGAAGCGACACCACTTGCAATTTTATGTCATTCAGTTGTTTTTTTTAGTGTCATTTCTCAGTTATTAAAACATCGTTGAATCGGAGTTTCTTAAAAGAAAGAAGCGAAATTCCAGAAGATTTCTTTCTTTCGAAATTTGAATCAGACGAAAGAAAGTAAGATAAAATGGTCCTCAATAATTCTGTTTTTCATTTTGCTTTCAAAATGCAAGCCTAAGTTATATTTTAATCATTTCTTCGCTTGCATTTCTCACCAGTGGAAACACTTCCATCTTCTTGTTTACCTGTCAGCTTGGAGCTTTAAAACTTTAAATGCAAACGTCAATCGTCATCTTTCGTCTCCATGAATTCTGCTATTTTTATCATTCATTATTTTGTCAGTTACATTCACTGACAATGTCCCCTTTAAAATCTTATCTTTTGACAACTCCGTCAATATTAATTTATATGTCCGTTGGGATACTCCATCTCTGATAAAAAATTAATACGTACTTTGGTTTTACAACGACCATGACGAAAAGACATACATTATATTTGTACGATCATAGTTCAATCTCAGAACATCTAAATACTATCTAATGATTCACAAAAAAAGTTCAATGTATTTATTATAGCAGAACATATAAATTACATAGAATAAAAAATAAAACAAATGAAGTAACTTTGGATTTGTATTCTATGTAATATATATATATATATATATATATATATATATATATATATATATATATATATATATATATATATATTTGTAATAACCATTTGCAATTTGCAGCTTCCGTTGAAGTTGTAAAGAAATATGGGCCAATGTTTTCCCTGAGAGTTCTGGTGATGGGTTATGAAAAAGGATCGCGTGTATAGCAAAAATTTAGAGACATCGAAGGCCTGAATAAAATGTGTAATATCAAACATTCCCCGTGAAATTTGTGTCAAGACACTAAATTGTACCGTTGATCGCAGGTTTTTGTACATGAATCGTGCTGGTGGACAGGTGGAGACTGATCACTAAACTCTGAATAAATGATTCCTCTCATATTAGTGTTAATATTTTGACTCATCATCTCTTACTAGTATTAACATAATTTTGACCCACCACATATATATATATATATGTAAGCAAATATATGGATATAGATCCGACAGTATGAAGAAAAATCCGAATATGCAAATATGCTGTTTTAATGTTATATCAATGTCGACGTCAGATGTTTCGGTCTAGTAGACCTTCTTCAGGACATAGTTATTAAATCATGATTAGCATTTCATGTTGCCTTGAATATCGTCTAATGTCAATTATATTTTTTAATAACTATATCCTGAAGAAGGTCTAATAGACCGAAACGTCTGACGTCGATATTGAAATAACATTAAAAATATTATTTGCATATTATTTTTTCATTCATATTTTTTTCTTCATATATATATATATATATATATATATATATATATATATATATATATAAAGAATAATCACATATAGAATTAATCAGAAGTATAAATGCGGTTATTGGCGACATCCGTCGCTAGAAAACATAATATATATATTAAAATCCTGTTCATCCAGAGTGCGAGTTTTGATCCTTGAAGAAAAACTTGTTGTCTGTAGTTTTTCAGTTTATTTGATGTTAAAATGCTAGTACTTACGGACGGTCTTCCATCCATCATCAGGCATGTGTTTTTTTCTTATAAAATCAAAAACTTGAGACGATATATCTGTATGTCGACCGAAAGATGTTTTTGAATATCTGCTATTGTTGACGGATGTGTAAGATCGTGGAACAAAGACGCAACGCTAAGTTTTCAAAAATTTTTAAGTGAGAATTTTATTTAAATATTTCTTGTGATGTGTTAAATCACATATTCTATTTTACAAGTGTATTAGTTTTTTATGTCATGAACTAAGTATATAGTTCAATAATATAGTGTAATGTCTTAGTAGTAGTTTTTTATAAGAATTTTTTATGTACTGCGGATCAATAGTTTTTAATAAACATAAAACATTAGGCAGCATATGATTTACATACAAAGAATAATCACACATAGAATTAATCAGAAGTATTAATGGGATTATATATATATGTGTATATTGTTTATTTTACGATATTAAAACAAAAACATGTAAAAATCGCTACACAATTCTTAATTAATTAATATTAATTGTGTATCGATTTTTAACATGTCTTTGTTTTAACGTCCCAAAAGAAATTTAGTTCTATTTTGTATTGAGCCCTCTTTTATATTAGATGTTACGTTCAATGGAATTTTACTCCATTTGTCCTCATTTTACATA
Organism: Acanthosepion pharaonis; assembly: GCA_903632075.3. Taxonomy (NCBI): domain Eukaryota; kingdom Metazoa; phylum Mollusca; class Cephalopoda; order Sepiida; family Sepiidae; genus Acanthosepion; species Acanthosepion pharaonis. The sequence goes on from CAHIKZ030003120.1 coordinate 1,847,348, forward strand.
TATATATATATATATATATATATATATATATATATATATATTATCCTTCAATGATAGTTCAAAACGGAGTTTCATGCCTAACGCAATCTTAAGGTGCTCAGTATAGACTGACCGTTACGTAATTTAAATTTCAAAACAATATTTGGTCATTGCAATGTTGGCGCAGTTATATATATATTATACAAGGATTACATCTTTTTTAATTTTAAAAATTACATTTTACATTTAAAATAAACGGGATTTGTATATACAAGTAAAAAAAAATATTTTAGAATTACGAATATTTATTTTTTATTTTTCTATATTAGGCATAAAGGGAGATTACTTGTGCTTTTGAAAAAAAAAAAAATAAAATAATCCGTAATTTACATTAAAACTAATCTGGATCAACGTATCTAAGCAGATTAATTTTTATTTTCATGCCTACATGTAACCATCAATTCATTTCTCTTGTTTAATAAGCTTGTTTAAGTGTTTTCAGATAAACAATTTTTCAACAAAACATAAGTTACATTCATTTGCTTTCAAGTAATACATGAAAAATTTCTGATAGAGTAAATCTGTAAAAAAGGACAATATGAAAAAAAGACAAAAGGAAACCTCAACGTAGGCCTTTTTTGTCTTTGTCTATATATATATATATATATATATATATATATATATATATATATATATATATATATATATATGTGTGTGCGTGTGTGTGTGTGTGTGTGTGTATTTGGGCAATCTTTCTTTCAAGCATCTTTCATTAAATATGGACAACGAGGAAGATTTAATTAATTTTTTATTATGTTTTTCCACCATTCTTACTTTTTTTTTCGTTTTGTAGGAGTAAGGGTGTACAATAATATTCCATAATTTTTATCGTCCTAAGCTTTTCTATAAACAGGAGAAATTCGCTATAGGAAGAACCATTAAACTCCATATTTCTGCTGTAATTCCCGAAAAACATGTAAAATTTATAATATATTACAGAAAATGGAAGACTGCAAACCTTGTTTTCAATAATCAAAATAACTCTGCCAAACAATGAACAATATAGAGTATAAATTTCACTGCCTGGTACAAGAATGTGTGGTTTTGTCACAAATCAATTACCTATATCGGGCACACTACTACCTCCTTGAGTAGACGCCTTACATATCACTTATCCTTTAAAAAAATAAACATAATTAACAAGAACACTTAATAAATATTCCGGTCGAAAACCCTAGCATTTTGTATAAATCACATTATCAGGAACATCTTGTTATTTGAGGGACTATCAACATCACATTATTTATCAGTGGAAATGCAGCGTCAAAAGTTTATAAAAATAAAAAGATGCTCATAAATTACAACGAAACAGTGAAAACATGAGGAAAAAAAAATAAAAACACCAGAAACAAAACCCCTTGAATATGGCTATAAAAGACGCCGAAAAAGCTTGCGACAATACAAATTATGTAAATATTTTGTACTCCTTACTCCTATAAAACAGAAAATGCAAATCTTCCTAGTTGGCCGTATTTAATATATATATATATATATATATATATATATATATATATATATATATATATATATACACACACACACACACACACACACACATATATATATATATATATACCGTGTGTAACAGCAATATTGTCGATTTGTTAAAATAAGCTTTGAACCGTTGTATATTAGAAATGATTAAAGATATCCTACTGGAATTCTCCGAGGTGTTTATAAAACAATTGTACTATACTTTGAGCAATAAAGTATATATAATTACTCTCTAAAGCTTAACAGAAATATCGTGATGAAATTGATAAAAAATGAAAATGACATTCTTATGATTAATTAATCATATCTAAGAATCGGAAGCTCGTGAAGGATTGAATTTAAGTTAATTTATATATATATATATATATATATATATATATATATATATATATATATCGATGTTGCTGAGCAGTTCAAGCAGATCTTTGATGCGTTTTTTATCGAAGGCCTTTGCGTTATCTATAAAGCACAGATACACTTCCTTCTGCATTTGCATTGTCCTTTCTGATAACATTCTAAGCATAAATATTGCGTTCCTTGTTCCGGTGTCTTTAACGAACCCGCACTGTCTTTGTCCTATCTCTGGCCAGATTCTGCTGCACGCTCTATTCTTAAGAATTCGAATATTGTGTTTTTATTGTATAAGAGCTAATGTCGTTGCCGACACTGTGGTTTGAAACTCGATCGCCAGTGAGTAACACAAGCGATTCCATTATTAAGTAGATCACATGACCATAAAAGAATGAATAAATAGGAAGTATCGTGATGATTATACGATCACTATTCATTCTTGCCTATACACTATTGCTATAGGTTCACTGTCTCTACTGTATTACTATACGGATTACGTTTCTCTTCTGATCATTATACTATTTGGCAATTACTACTGGAACAAGTATTGCTAGTGCGGATATTATTAGGAGGCGTTACTACTAGTACCGGCGTATACGAAGGCTCGTATATAACGAGAATTTGTGAAAGTGATAACTAGCGTTCGCTTGATATAGCAAAACTGACAAGCGAAGACGTCTAACATCACAAAAATTTTGTTATATGAGTCATTAGGCTGATTGTGCAATGGAGTTCACATTCGTTTGCACCTGGTTTCTTAGGAAGTGCTATGAAAATAGATCTGCTTAGGTCTTCCGGTATATCACCGCTGTTGTAGATTTCATTTATTATTTTGTAATCTTGTCTATGCTGAAATTGTCTAAGACTGCCAGCATTTCTATTACAATTCTGTCTGGCCCTGTTACTTTGTTTTTGTTCAATTTGGCCAGTGCAGGTTCTGCTTCGGTTTTTAATATTTCTGACCAGTTGGTACGTACGTGTATTGCCGGTTGTTCTCTTTCCTTGTGGAAGAGACCTCCGATATATTTGTTCCAGCGCTGAAGAATTTTTTCTTTCTCTAATATGAATGTTCCGTCTTTGGATTTCATGCAATCTGTTGATGAGCATGTCTTTTGTTCTATAGGTTCCCTTATTTCTTTATGTATATCTCCTTTATCTGTGAGACTCATTCTCTCTATTTATGAATACGTCTTTCTGTATTTGTACTGCTCTTTCTGATAACATTCTGAGCATGAATATTGCATTCCTTGTTCCGGTGTCTTTAACGAACCCGCACTGTTCTTATCCTATCTCTGGCCTGATTCTGCTGCGTGCTATATTCATCAGAATTCGGATGATGAGTTTTGTTCTGTGGCTCATTAGGCTAATTGTTCAGTGGGGTTCACATTCGTTTGCGCCTGGTTTCTTAGACAGTGCTATGAAAATAGCTCTGCTTAAGTCTTCGGGTATATCCCCACTGTTGTAGATTTCTTTTATTATTTCTGTAATCATCTAAGGCTGCCAGCAGTTCTATTACAATTCTGTCAGACCCTGCCACATTGTTTCTGTTCAATTTGGCCAGTGTTACTACCACTACAGTTTTTAATATTTCATGTCCGTTGATATTTCTATGTATTACCGGTTGTTCTCTTTCGTCGCGGAAGAGTTTGAGAAATACCATGGCTTTTATCAGACAATTAGGCCAAAAGCCACACAACGTATATGGCTATTAAATGAAGAGAAATTATGCGTAAATTATGAGTATTGGTTAGGTAACATTCGACCCTAGAAGTGGTTAAGATCGGGGAAGAACATCTTCGGGAACGTGTTTCTCACATTAATGGTTCTCCAGAAGATGCTGTCTGAGGGAAAATACCTTATTACCGATGGAATATGAAAAGAGTATGTATGTAAAAACCGCATGAATGTACCGTGGGGTAAATTGCCTGTGAATGTCTGAACTGATTAAACTAAGGAATGTAGCCCATATGAACATTTGCCATGGAAATAGCGACAGAGAAGAGATAGGCCTGTGGCGTTTATTCCGTGAGAAACGGAACGTCGTGTTGAAAAATAAATCATCACCCACAAGGCTGGTAGGAGAAGGAATCGATTGATACCTTTTCCAAGCGTACGTCGCGAACTTGGCTCGACGGCTTGAATTTCTGAGCCGTTAACAATTACACCTGCCGCATATCCGACTACAAATGCAATTATTCGGCAGTTTTTAAAACAAGGTAGAGTTTAGGAAGGAAAAAAAAGATATCTTGCACACTTTGCCGCCAGCAATATTAGAAACAGAATCAACTTTGGAACTTCGTAAAAGAAAGCCGACAAATATGGTTCTTTGGTCGATAAAAAAAAGAAACAAAAAAAGCGCGGTAGAGTCGAAGATATTCGTTGTGGTATCGGCGGTAGAAATTGTTCAAACATCAAAAGCGGATACGTCTGTGCTGGAAGTGGTTGCAGGAAGCGACGGAAGCGATGGTGTTATCAAACTCAGGAAAAAGCCATGGACGAAGATGAAATGAATTCGGTAACGAACTCTTTCGATGTGATACGAGGCCGCCCGTTAGAAATGGAGATGACATCGACGTCTGTAGACAGATAGGCTAGGAAGCCTGGAGTTGTGGGTATCTGTGAAGCAAAACCTTCTTCTTTCTCGATTCTATCTGTCTATCTATCTATCTATCTTAGCGTGTTAATATCTATCTATTTGTCTGTCATATTTTTTGTATATCTATCTATCTTAGTCTGTTCATATCTATCTATCTATCTATCTATCTATCTATCTATCTATCTTAGCCTGTTCATATCTATCACAGTTTATGCATATCTATCTATATTAGTATGTTAATATCTGTCAGATCTATCTATCTATCTATCTATCTATCTATCTATCTTAGCCTGTTCATATCTATCTATCACAGTTTATGCATATCTATCTATGTATATTAGTATGTTAATATCTGCCAGATTATCTATCTATCTATCTATCTATCTATCTATCTATCTATCTATCTTAGCCTGTTCCTATCTATCTATCTATCTATCTATCTTATTATGTTAATATATATCTGTGTGTCAGATTATCTATCTATCTATCTATCTATCTATCTATCTATCTTAACCTATTCATATCTATCTATCTTAGTATGTTAATATCCGTCTATATGTCTGTCTGTCAGATTTTTGTCTATCTATCTGTCTATCTTAGCCTCTTCATATCTATCTATCACAGTTTTTGCATATCTATCTATCTATCTATCTATCTATCTATCTATCTATCTATCTGTGCGTATCTATCTACCTGCCTATCTAGGAAAATAGAATAATAACCCATTTTTCTCCCTTTCTCTTTCTATCTGTGTGTATATATATATATATATATATATATATATATATATGGTAATAAGGAGGACAGAAGGATGGAATAGTGGAACGACAGAAAAAAACACATTTCAAAAGAAAGAAAGAAAATGATCGGTTCAAGTAGAAAAATACCGAAGAATGGAATGAATGAATGAATGAAAGAGAAAAATGAAAACAAAAAACGACGGAAGGGAAAAGTTATGAAGAGTGGAAGGAAGGCGGATAAGAGGGAAGAAGAAGGACGGTAGGAGAGGAGTGAATAGAGAATGAAGAAAATAATGAATGAATGAAAGAAGAAAAATAAGAACGAAGGAAACGATCAACAAAGAAAAAAACAGAATAGAAAGGAGGGAAGTGTGGACAATGTGAGAAATAAAAAAAAGAAGAAAGACAGAAAGGAACGAAGAAAGAAAGATGGAAGGAAAGAAAGAAAGAAACCTGGGAACAACCAACAAAAAAAAAAAAAAAAAATTGAAAATAAAATTTAAAACGATGTAAAAATATAACGGCAAAAAGAAAGAAAAAAACAAAAGAAAGAATAAAGAATAAAATGAAGCCTCCCACACACACACACAAAAAAAGAAATAAAATAAGCAAAGTTAATATATATATAGATATCTACATACAAGCTTGTTTCGCTGTATCACAGATCATCACTGTGATAGACATCTGATTGCCAGGATCGAAACTCGTTCGATTTGGCATCAGTCCGAGATTCTACACCTAAGTTATCGGCGTACGGCAGGAAAAGGGAGAATTTTAACGTATTATATACGCGATGTATACAAACGCCAGTTATTAAGAGGGCTCAATTCATTGCTGAAGAGCTATGCGAAAAATGATAAACAAATCGGGTACGAAGTTGTTGATGCAGAGCTGTTGTTTAATGGTAAACTGTAGGCCCCGGTCAATGGTAATGGGGAAGGTTCTCTTTGATCCCCCGGCAGTAAAATGAATAAAATGTTGTATACCCAATCAGAAATTAGGAAAGAGAAGGAATTTACAGATAATGAAAACAAAGTAAAATGAACAATGTAAAGAAAGGATTACATAGGAGAAACCTCAAAGAATTTAAATAAATGTTTATCTGAACAAAAATGGGATATTTTACAAAACAACACGTTAAACATATTAGGTACTCACCGTAACGAAGGGGACCAAAATTTTTATATATATCTTCAAGTAGAATGACTATATTGAATCACCATCTATGTCTACTGCTAGAAAAGTCAATTCACATTTACTAAATTATTAAAATATCTGAACCATCTTTAAGGGAAACTTTATTATTTATCATTTTATAAAGTTCGAATTGATCGATAGTTAGCCGATATTCCATACAACTATTAAAATAAGAAGTATATTAAATGAAGAGTATAAATAAACAATCTAATATACAAACACTGTTATTTTTGTTTTAAATTCTCAAGTAAATGTATAAATTCCCTTTTGTATATTTAGCTTTTATTACAATTCTAACCATCGCTTTTTAAAACCATGAATATAGTAGTTTAAATAATAGCGGAGTAAACGGAAAAAACCGTCCTTTTAACTTATTAGGGCCAGAAATAAAGACACAAGAGAGGAATTGAGTTAAACAAATATATTAACAGAATACAGAAATACAAACATATACAAACGAGAGTGTTACAACAAGTATGTTCGGTCCGACTCTCAGAGCTGACTGCTGCAAACTTCACCCACCAAAAGGCAGTACCTGCTCCTATTTGTAGCTGGGAGAGTCCATGCGTGTGTGGGTAACTAACCATAACAAAGAATACAGATGGCAACAAAAGTTTATGACCATCAAGTTATTTTACTACCTTAAAGTTAAACGCAACAGAGTAACAAGTATTGTCTGACAAATTGATACAATTTAACTCGAGGATTTGTACGCGGTGTTGTTGTCTGTTCATTTTAAAAAAAATAAAGCAGGGATCACTAATTTGTATTAGCTTTTTTGCTTTCGATTACTGTTTGCTTTCGATTACGCGTCGGGATAAGTGGAAACTCAAGTAGTCAATCGATATTCCTTTTGTCCTTCTCAGTGGTTCGGAACATTTTTGGTAAAATTGCTTCTGACAGTTTTACTTAAATATTGAGTTAGGTCCAGATCTGGGCCTTTCTTTGGTAAGTCCAATTTTTGTCAGGTTGAAAAAATTCTGAACGAACTTTTAACAGTGGCATGGGGCATAAATGTTCTGTAATAATATAATATGCATATGCAGTTCCAATTTCTCCTGCAGTATTTACAAATACCTTGCACTATTTATCATTGTTCCTAGAAGTAAGAAGTAGAGTCAAGCTGTACCAGATTTGGACACGGCGCACCAAATCATCTGGTTTGGTGGGTGGTTTATAAACTGGATTGTATACGTTTCAGCAAATCTCCTTCCAGGGAGTCTTCTAATGTTTCTTTTATGCATAACTATTGCAAAGTAGATTCATCTGGGAAAATAGTTTTGCTCCAGTCTTCAGTTGTCCAGGTCTCAGGTTGCATCGCAAATGCCACATGTTTGGAATCCATAGCTCCAGTTAACCGTGGTCTACTAACCGATTTGAATGAGCTCTAAATTAACTCAAATCACAGACGATATGAAACTCTCGTAGAACTGACCTTTTACCATTCTGAATGATTTGTGGATTTCTAGCAATGTGCTTCATCAAGTAATTATCTCTGGCACTGATTTTCCTTGGTTGTTCACCCTAAATACTCCAGAATTTTGAATACCAGTGTGTCCAACTGTTTTGCTGCAACTTCTTATCCCTGTCATCGGCATGGCTGATGCTAACCCCAAGAAGAGAAACACTTTGGGCCTTCACGGGCTCACGATTTCCATTAATATGACGAGGAGTGACTATATATTGACTATATTTTCTACGTTTACTGCTAGGAAAGACGATTCACTGTGTCGTGCCAAAAGTTTTTTCTTGTCAAAATCCATCTGCACTTTTATAAATCTACCATTCGTCCATTTATTGAATACTGCTGACATATCTGGTCGGAATTTGTTATAGCAGGTACTCTGCTAATGCTTATTTTATGTATAACAGTATATGCATATGGAAACAGAGATTGCTTCCAGTCTCCCGCTCTCCAGCTAATAAATTTATCCTAACTCAACACAAAAATTACTGTTCATACTGTAAGAACTGGGTACTCTACCGAAGAGACATTGTCTTGTACGCCTATGAGACCTGGGTACTCTACCGAAGAGACATTGTCCTGTACGCCTATGAGACCTGGGTACTCTACCGAAGAGACATTGTCCTGTACGCCTGTAAGAACTGGGTATTCTACCAAAGAGACATTGTCCTCTACATCTATGAGACCTGGTTACTCTACCGAAGTGACATTGTCTTGTACGCCTGTGAGAACTGGGTACTCTACCGAAGAGACATTGTCCTTTATGCCACTGAAACCTGGATACTCTACCGCATGCACAACCAAAGTTCCATTCTATTATATTAATGGCAACATTTACCCCTAAACTAATGGTGTTAGTATGGGAAATCCACTCGGTCCATGCTTTTCCAACTATTACATGTCCCACGTAGAAAATATTATATTTACACAGGTCCGTAAACCGAAAATATATGTTCGCTGTGTAGATGATATATTTATTTTAGCACATAACATTAAAGAAATAGAGACACTTAAGACAACATTTAAGAAAAAATCCGTCCTTTTTTTTTACCGATGATCTTAGCCAAAAAACACACTCCCATTCTTAGATGTCCTCGTAGAATACAGCAATAAACTTTCATCACATAGTTATATAAAAAACGTCCCAAAAAATGTCCACTTAGGTACGAAATAGCAGTAATAAAAAACTTTCTAAAAAGAGTACACCAGAATTCATCCTCTAGACTACTATTCCACAAAGAACTTAATAATATTAAACAAACACTAATCAATAACGGCTTCCCTAACCACCTTATAGAACACCAAATTAGACTATTTCTCCCCAAAGTCAGTAATAACGATAGTGAACACACAGCCAAAAATTACATACACATTTATTACAAAATCCAAATGCACATTAATTACAAACAAGACGAATCTTCACTAAGACATCTTATAAAGAAATACACTACCCCAATTTACCTAAATGAAAAAAATCAAATTAATTATCTATTATAAAAAAATTAAGACAGTTAAACTTATCCTAAAAAAATAACAACACACCAACTAAGTCAAAATTACAAAGAACGAATGTTATCTATGAGTTCAAATGCCCCTTAAGGACCTGTATTCCTGATCAGACCGGACTCATAAATAATTACATCGGTTACACAACTACATGCTTATCCAGACATCTTACGTTACACCGATCTGATCACAGCTCCATTAGAACCCATTTAAACACACACACACACACACACACACAGAGAAAGAGAGAGAGAGAGAGAGAGAGAGAGAGACACACACACACAAACTTACCAGACTCCATTAGAAACATACTAGTAGAAAATACAAATATATTAAGTGCATCCACCTGTAAAAAAAGATTAAAAATAGTGGAAGCTTTAATGTTAAAAAAGAAAAAGAATAACTCTTAACAATATTAACTACGAACAAGGCCACAATGGGCTAACCGTATTCGGAAATACACATAATGCACTCACTCAATTAAGCTGAAAAATCGAATCATCCTTGATAATGGTTAAAGGTATAGCCGAAAGCGCTCGGAACTATAAAACATTTGGACAGTTCTTACACATTCTTTGTCCCGAAAAGAAAGCTCTTGTTCGAACACAAGAAAAATTAAATAAAAAGCTTAGCCGTAGTACCTTGTCTGTCGTTTTGAATGAAACATGCATATATATATATATATATATATATATATATATATATATATATATATATATATATATATATATGAGATAAGTACCATAGAAAAACATAGCATATATTATATATATTAAGTATATCATATTTATTCAATTATTTCTCTTGTCAGTGTGTCCATATGTCATCTGTCCACAGCTACATCACTATACACAAAAAAACATACACACAGGTATATATATATATATATATATATATATATATATATATAGAGAGAGAGAGAGAGAGTGTGTGTGTGTGTGTGTGTGTGTGTGTGTGTGTGTGTGTGTGTGTGTGTGTAACAGCAAAATTGTCAACCGAGCAACAGCAAAATTCTTCAATTGTTAGATCAAGCTTTGAACCGTTGTATTTTAAAAATGATTAAAGATATCTTACTGGAATGCTCCGAGGTTTTTATAACATCATTAGACTCTACTTTGAACAATAAGAATGTATTTAGCTCTAACTTGAAATGATGATCATTCCAGTTTTCCTATCTACTGTAGCCTTTTTTTTTTAAAAAAAAAAAACTTATTCACAGTTCTCTTGATGGTTTTTGAATGAAGCGAGAATATGAATGTTGGTACCGTTACTGAAGGCCTAAATGATCCTTTTTCCTTCACCATTGCTCAATTGGGGGAGAGTGTGGGGCTGGCACAAAATGATTCTAACCTGTTCTCTTTTTAACTGACTAACTCAAAGGGTTTTCAGTTATTCTTGTGACAAATCGTGTCAAGATGGCTAAACGTCTTATCTGAAAAACTGGAAAAAAGAAACTCCATTAGTTCAGCGTATTTTTTAGATACTAGCAGCATATTTGGCGTTGTCCGTGCTTGATTCAAAAATCGTACGACTCATACAGCAATCGCTATCACTTGACTTAAAATATTTTTGCCCTTCCTTGCCTTTAAAGGAGTGCCCCTTTTCCGTGCTGATGTTGCTACATGCCTTATTTCTTGCCTATCTCACACAGAGAATTTTTTCGAAGCTCTATACTAAACATTAAACCTGTTACGAAAAAAAAAAACTAAACAAAATGAACACAAAACGATCAGCTTTAAAAAAGAGCTCGTAACTGGAAAAACTGAATGAAAAAAAGAATGTTAACAACAAATACTTTTCACACCCAACCCAGTTCTGCGGAATCAGAATCAACGTTGAGTTTAAGCAAGCGAATGAGCCAATTGGAGTAAAGTGCCATCCAGATTTAATTTTTTCCCACTTGTGACGAATGCAACTATCGAGTTTTTTTGCATGCTAGCATGTTAACATTCGTGTCAGTCAGCTGTTGGCTCTCACGCTGGCGAATAGAATCTTCCTGCCTATTCGTGACAGCCAGCTATAGCTCTCACTCTGGCCAGTAGAAAATGGCCGCAAACTACATGAAAACTGCCGTAGAAGCATGAAAAAATCGATTATTTCCACTATCGATGGGAGTTGGGAAATGCAAAGCCTTCCCGCTAACTTGGAGCATGTGCATGTAAATTTTGGTGTAAATCCGTCGAATTGCGGCCGTGCATTCGTTACACACACACACACACGCACACACACACACACACACACATCCTGCCTTTTATAGATAGAGATTAAATATTTTGACAATTATCACATGCTGTTACACGATTTGAACAATTTTGCTGTTACACCTGGTATATATGTATTTACATACATAGAATGAGAAAGAAAGAGATAGATTGTGTGAGAGAGAGAGAAAGAGAGAGAGAGAGTTGAAAAAATTGAGAATGATAGATAGTCGAATATATACCCGCACAGAACACAGATGAAACAAACACACACAACATCGAATAAGACTACGTGTAAAATTTTCAGCGTTTTTATCCTTGGGCCAGGTCGAAGTATAAAAAGCAAAGAACAACTGTTTTTGAAGCGTTTTTGCCTTCAGCGAAATAGATCTGAAACGTCACCATGTAACAAATGGTACCCAGGATGTGTGCTCTATTGCATTAGGCTTTCTCCTCTGATGCTACGGCGATCATTAGAAATGTCCCCCAGGAAGAGCAGCATCTTTATGGGCGACCGCTGTAAACCAACTGGAGGGTCCTCCTATCCACTGCAGAGCAGTTGACATACCAAAAAGTGATGTAGAAATGACAGCAGACTCACGACAGGGCATTGATAGAAAACTCATCACTCTCTCCATTCTGATAATTCTTAGTAAACAGATCGAATCAAAGGCGAAGATATGTAAGAATTTCACATTCCAAACCATAAATATCCATGCCACAAATTAGGGTATACATATTTTTGAAGACAATTGCTGAAACGTATTTTCTGAATTATGCTGTTCCCAGCTATGTCCGTATAGTGCGTGGGCGCAGCTGTAACCATTTTGAAGACACGTGAAACTGAAATGGTACTGCCCCCTTCATTGTCGAGCAGACATTTGTATTTCTTCCGTAGCGACACCAATTCCAAATGTGCATCCATACAACCCGCATCTTTTATATGCAATTCATCGTTCTGGAAATGGCATATTAGCGACGCCAGTTCCTGAAATATTGCGTTGTATATGTGTTTATTATATACAAAACTTAACCAACCAACCGACCAACCACCCAACCAACTTCGTCGCCAGAGTTTTTTCCCAAAAGTTTTGGCTTATATATATATATATATATATATATATATATATATATATATATATATATATATATATATATATATATATATATATATATATATATACATTACATTCCTGTATATATCTATATAATTCCATTTACTTGTCTGTATTTATGCCGCTGACGCGAGTGTACCTGAAATGTTTATATATATATATATATATATATATATATATATATATATATATATATGTATATATATATATATATATAATATTACATCGAAAACATGTCAAAATCGCAACACAATTGGAATCGTGGTTCGATGCATAATTTACAATCGCCTGATGAGATGCATTGATATGCATCGAAACACGATTGCAATTGTGTAGCGATTTTGATATGTTTTCGATATAATATCGTAAAATAAAGAATATTGCTCTACTTTGTATTGAGCCCTCTTTTAAATTAAATGTTATGAACGTTGAAATTGTGATCTATTCGTTGCCATTTTACCTATATATATACATATATATATATATATATATATATATATATATATATATATATATGTGTGTGTGTGTGTGTGTGTGTGTGTGTGTGTGTGTGTGTGAATATAAGATAAGATTAAAGTCGACATCCAAAGGCATGAGTCTTTTTCATGCTTGAATGCATTCAGGGGAGAAAAAGACTGTCGCCTCGTAGTACTGATTCAACGTCCAATTTATTTTGACAAACACTCTATCCCTGATATTGAGCCCTTAAATCCGTAAAATATGGCATACCTTACAACTATAATATATATATATATATATATATATATATATATATATATATATATATATATATATCAATAATAGATATACATTTTACCTCACCACTGGCGAACCTCTGAAATTGTCAGGTGCTGACTGAAAGCTGACAGTTGCATAACTTAAATTTTGAGCAGTATTTACATTAGTCGGACTATTGTCCTCATCTTTGTCGCCATATTTGTCACAACGTTTCGGCCGTTGTATGCTCCGGCCTTCTTCAGGTGGTTGGAATTTCGAACTGAACCCTTTATTTCGATCACTGAACTCCAACCACCTGAAGAAGGCCGGAGCGTACAACGGCTGAAACGTTGTGACAAATATGGCGACAAAGATGAGGACAATAGTCCGAATAATGTAAATACTGTACATAATACCTCATCTCAGATATATAGACAGACTTTAAATTTTGAGATATACACAGGGTGCGATGAATAAATTGTCGTCTACATGACTCAAAAATGAAAATAACATTGACATCTCATTTTAACTGTGATGCTTACCAAAATTACACAAGAATATCTTTAAATAGAAAAGAGTACATTTGTTCAATAACATCAATATTTATGCATTAAACACGGCCTCAAAATCTCCTGCATCTCTTCTGGACGGTCTCCTTATTTAAGTTGGTGTATGCTGCCATAATCCTTGCTTTCAGTTCATCTTTGGCGTTGTGAAGAGTTTTATTGGTCTTTCGCTTAACGGCATCCCACACATAAGCAAGTCTGGCGAGTTAGGTGGCCGGATGTAAGAGATGATATCGTCGCAGAAATTGTCTGACTGCCTTAACTGGTTTCTCCTGTTTGTATGGCATAATAAGGAGTCGTGGTGCCAGACATTGGTTCTTCCAGCAGCAATTCTCTTGAGTCAAACCATCACTACCTCCTCAAAGCATTTAAGCCTTCGTGTTGAATTCTTGGCCCGGTGGTATGATGAATGAAGGCATAACGTTTTCATCACTAGTGATCTCTTCAAACACCTCCCTAAGCACCATTAGACTCATCCAACTTTTTCCGAATCCTCTGCCCTGTCCTCAGATTGACACGCAAACACTTAGAAATGTACATATTATTGCTTCCGGCGCGAATGCCAAGCAGTACATTTCTGGTGGAGTTAATTACGTCATGCTGCTCTTTTTCTCACAGACAAGATCAAGAACAAGTAACGCGCATGCGCGAAATTAAAAGTATGAAATTGCGACAATTTACCGATCGCAACCTGTATATACCGGGATATAATAATATTGGAGTAGTCCGTATTATTGAAAGAGTTTGTTTAAAAAAATTGTATAAAAAATAAAATTAAATTAAAAATAAGTGTGTATGTTTTGAACAATAAAAGATATTAAAAAAATTAAAAATTTCAGTCACACTGTGTTGTATATTAATATTTTTTTCGTTTTATTCTTTCTATTAGATTCTTCGACTGGTTTCGGCCAACATGGCCATCATCAGGAGAAAAAAATATCTGCTTCTTAGTGGCAGTGAACTACAGAAATGAATGACTTGATGGAGAAGATGAAATTTATCTGTAGTTTTCATTTGTTTTTTTTTTGTTTTGTTTTTTCATCAATTTTGGTCAGTCCTTGTTTTGGTCAAACAGTCTCTTTTAAGTTGTTATTTAAGATAAGAACTAGATGGATTTTATGCTAGGAATTCCCTTAGTCATTTTGACATTTTTATTGGTTCCTGGAAAGGGGATGTGTGTATATTAAGTGTGTGTGTTTAGTTCTTAGGGAGTGAGTATGATGTGTGTAAGTGTGTATATTTGTATGGGTGCGTGTGAGGCCTTAAATAAGTATAAATATTTACACGGCATCATTCGGACGCTTATCCTCAACTTTATTGCCATATTCATAACATTTCGGCAGTTGTACATTCCGGCCTTCTTCAGGCCTCAAGGACACATGTCGTAGTGAATAAAAGCGTTCGTTAAAGTAATCCAAAAAGTGACTTGACCCAAAGTGTTGCTAGTCAAAACCTGACCACGAAAACAAAGACTTGAAGAGTTATTGAAGGGTATTAGCTGAAACTGAGATATCCACCCACAAAAAAAAAAAAAAAAAAAAATACATGTCATGTAAAATTAGAACAATCTACCCCCGTGGACTAAATATAGTGTTCTGTCTGAAACTCCAACCCATATCACCTGAAGAAGGCCGGAACATCGTGAATATGGCAATAAAGTTGAGGACAAAAGAATTAATTACGTAAATAGTAACAATACTTTATATCAGAAATACCAACAGATGTTGACGTATATAGAAATATAGTAATTCATCGAGTCTAGAAGAATCCCCAACAGAATGCGGAAACCACTGGACGGCCGTTTCGTCTTATTTAGGACTCATCAGTTATGCGCATCCACTACCGAGAATTGAACCCGGACCGTTACGATACAACATAAGAGTTATACCATTGGACCAACCTCTCTCTCTCCCACCCACCAAACTCTTTCCCACGGGCCAGATGTGACAAGCCTCTTACTGTCCTACCGTTATTTCCCGGAATGTGCTCAAACAAACTACATTCCTTGGCCCCGCCGAGGCAAACCTTCATGGCAAGGAGACGCCATGCCACTTACATATTAGCAAACCACCCACATTCCCTCCGTATTCCATCGGTGAAAAGAAAATTCCACTCGAACAACTTCTTCCTGCAAACCACTGCTCTATGGAACCGGCTTCCAACAGTATGTTTCCCCGACCACTAGTCTTAACCTGTTCAAGGCTAGGGTTAAATGTTATCTGTCACTCCTAACCGTACAAATTGCTTCCTAACGTAACCCTCTATCTCGAGTGAGTCATGGGCCTTGTAAAGGGTGAACCTTGCTGTAAAAAACAAAAAGTACTCCATTTTCTGCCTGATCTGGCTCTTTTAAAAGTAGAATATAACAGGCTATAGGGAACTGAATATTTCATCAGCATATTTAGCGATGGATCCACTTGAGGTCTGAGGTGGAACTCTTATATCCATTTTTTTAAAAATGTATATTTATTATTTATATTGTCAGCCATTTTTAAAATTTATATATATTATTGATATTGTCAGCCATTTTTATTTAATTAAAAAAATGTCGGCTTTATTTATTCCAAATAGAAAAGCGCGTTATATTTCATAGAAAGACACAAGAGTTGCAGGAAAGACTATATTTAGAAAATTATTTAAACTTGACAATGTAAGTAAAATGTATTTATTTATATATTTTTCTTGATTACATTTTATCTGTCGCCATTCTATTAATGTATTTAAATAAAGAAATAACGTATGTTATTATTTCTCTTTGCATTGAATAATAGTCTTTTTTCCACGGAGACAAATATCGAATGGTTATTGTCATTTTATTTGTTTTCGTTTACTCTTTTAGGTGATCGTAAAAGAAAATTATTATCATTAGCTTTATAATGATTTTTTTTTAGTTAAACTTTGCTAGTAGACATCTGAATATGAACAAAATCCATTCTATTTTATTAAGATTCGTGAAAATATAAAATAAACTGGAACGATATGAATTTTATTACGAAATACATTCTTTTGACGTATAGAAAATGAATGGTAAAACACGAATTATAGTTTATTTTTCCAATAAAGTAAACATAATTAATTTTTTTGATTTAGCTTTTTATATATTTAGTTGTTTTGAAAGATTTGTAAAAAAATGCGTTTTGCTTTAATTTTCATCAGCGTTTAATCTGTTTAAAATTTCCGCTTTTAGCAATAACTCCAAAGCTGTTCTTGTCCTCTTCTTACCAATATCTTTTGCGCCAATACAAGAATCTCGGGTGAAATAAGCAGAATAAATTATCTAAACTAAAATTTCCGGAAAAACAGAAATTTCTAATCAGCTATATATCACCCAGATAGTTCAAATATAAAATCATGTCCGGATATGCGGCATTCCGGATATGAAGGATTCCGGATATAAGGGACTAGCAGCATGGTTTAGCGTTGCCCATGCTTGATTCAAAAATCGTACGACTCATACAGCAATCGCTACCACTTGACTTAAAATATGTTTGCCCTTCCTTGCCTTTAAAGGAGTGCCCTTTGCCCTGCTGATGTTGCTACATGCCTTACTTCTTGCCTAACTCACACAGCGAATTTTTTCTAAACATTAAATCTGTTACAAAAAAAGAACTAAACAAAATGAACACAAAACGATCAGTTTTAAAAAAGGACTCGTAACTGGAAAAACCGAATGAAAAAAGAATGTTAACAACAAATACTTTTTCACACCCAACCCAGTTCTGCGGAATCAAAATCAACGTTGATTTTAAGCAAGCGAATGAGCCAATTGGAGTAAAGTGCCATGCAGATTTAATTTTTTCCCACTTGTGACGAATGCAGCTATCAATATTTTTTTGCCTGCTAGCATGCTAGTTAACATTTGTGTCAGTCAGATGCTGGCTCTCACGCTGGCCAATAGAATCTTCCTGTCTATTCGTTGCAGTCAGCTATAGGCTCTCACTCTAGCTAGTACAAAATGGCCGCAAACTACATGAAAACTGCCGTAGAAGTATGAAAAATCGATTATTTCCACTATCGATGGGAGTAGGGAAATGCAATGTCGGTCTTGGCCTTCTCGCTAACTTGGAGCATGGGCATGTAAATTTTGATGCAAATCCGTCGAAAATTGCGACCGTGCATTCGTTACACACACACAGACACACATCATGTCGTTTATAGATAGAGATTTCAGATATGAGGGATTCCGAATATGAGGAATTCCGGATATGGGTGATTCCGGATATGAGTGATTCTGGATATGAGGGATTCTACTGTATTAACTTTGTTCATTTTAAGACATATTAACCTTTATCGAATTATGCCGTGCTATTGTTGGATTTTACATTCAGTGCGTATGAGTAAGCTCAGAATAATAGTCCTCTAGAATAGTAACGATAGCACTTACACCCCTCTGAGCGGAAGTGTGGATGGTGTAATGGATAGCGGCTTAGAATGAGAAATTCGAGACCCGAGTTCGAATTCATGTCTAGTTCAATTGTTATTCTAAAAAAAAAATTGTTCATTAACAAAATTTAAAAAAAGAAGTTTTCCTAAAATTCATAATATATGTCGACTTTAAATAACCTACAAAGTGGATGTGCGGGTGATGTAATGAGAAAGAGGTTCGCGGAAATACTCTTGGGAATGGTATGAATTCATCACTTCTCCCCTCAGCTATGGGTTAAATTGTAGGACGTATATCTGGAAAATTATTGTTATCCTACAAAACAGTTAATGCAATATTCACTAGCAAAAAAGAAAAGAATTATTCTTAAAATTCCAAATATATTTTGGTTTTAAATATCTCAAAAAGGGTTGATAATCCATAAAAAACAAAGCAGTCAATCAAACAATCAATATAAAGGGACAGAGCATTTGCAGAATGTTATTGTTAGCCTCAGAATATAGATAATTCAGTATTTACTAGAAAAATAATAAAAGAATTATTCTTCAAATCCAAAATATATCTTCGATTTTAAATAACCCACCAAGGGTTGATAGCCTGTCATAAACAAATCAGTCCACGTCTTAACCGAGTGGCCTTTTTTTTCTTGTTTATTGTTGATTGGTTGGCTGATTTTACAATATGTCAGGTCTTGATTTTGTATGGGGCAGCCAGTGAGGATCGAACTCACTACTCAGTAGTTCTAGTCAACCTGCTAGCTATTAAATTCCGCCGAGGCTCCGTTATAGCCTTTATAAACAAAAATTTCTTCAAAGGAATGTCATTCGCAGCTTTGCAAATACGCCGAAAAGCATCGATAATTTATGTCACTATATAGGTGTCTCTTTTTCTACCTAAACTTTCATCTTTACAACTTCTAGGAGAGACAGAATAATAAAATTTATTTTGTACGTGTCGATCGCTCGGATGTGCACACGGTTTCATTTCCGCAAATATCACACATGGTGAACGGAGCATACAGATTTTAAAGAAATCGTGTTTAAGCCCAAGGAACGAAGTCTGTCGATTGTTGAACACATTCGCCGTCTCTGGCAAATATTTGCGCACCTTTTTAGATGTGAGGCTTTTTACAAATCAGCCAGATCATCGGCAACAAAGATTGTGGAACGAGAGCCAGTTTTCACCAGCTGGGGGCCCATGTGGCTATCTTTGCCCCTGTGTGTGTGCAGCATGCTGTCTCCAAGAGATCAGCATCAAAGTGGTTCCCAAACCACTTCTTTTTATCTCTGGGCTGAGAATTCAGAATTAAAATTTGCTCGCGTCGCACCTAATGTTTTGATAAAAAGTACATTTAAAAAACGGAGAGAGGGTTAAAGGGAGATAACCGCGGAGTCGAAGTCATATCATTATCATTGATAACTCTCTCCTCCAATTTGCAGATCCTAGTTACTATATACTTAATCATACTTATTATAAAACCCAGGTTGTGTGTGTGTGTGTGTGTGTGTTTATATATTGATCGATTTCCTAACATTTTTCAACCGATTTCAACAAAACTTCACAGGACTACGTAAAATTACCTTGTGGTGGTTCTGACAGCGCCAAAATTGGAAAAAACACAATTGTTTTTTGCACGAAATCAATTTGAAAAACACGATTAAGAGGCATCATGAGAATGAAAGGGTCAACTTATATCGAGTTATACTTATTATAAAAACCCAGGTTGGTTGTGTGTGTGTGTGTGTGTGTGTGTGTGTGTGTGTGTGTGTGTGTGTGTGTGTGTGTGTGTGTGTGTGTGTTCGTTTATATATGCGATCGAATTTCCTACATTTTTCAACTGATTTCAACAAAAAACTTTTTTTGGGGCAGGTAGTGTTTTTATTGTCTTGCACTTTTTCTTTATTTTTACATTCAGAATGCTTTAAAATTCCATTTACAAGACAATTGTTTATAATAAAATTCTATTAAATCGGTAGACTGATCACGATTGAAAACAATGTTTTTGTTTGAGTTTGGGTTTGACCAATTCGCAAAAAAAAAAGAACTAGTTAAGACATGAGTGTCCGTCAACCTTAAACAATAATCTTTGTCAATTTTATTTTTCAGTCTTTATGATGGTCGATACTTGATCTCTCTCTTACTGTTACATCCCCGGGCATCGCCAGGTTCTACTGCTAGTACTTGATATAATGTAAACATATCACAATGATAAAAACGGTCAGTAATTATTTATAACTATTTATACTGAGAGTCCTACGTGCAGTTACAAGTAATCCATAATAATATTCTCAATCGCAATCATATTTTTTTCGGATATTTTTTGAAACTGTTTTTAAATCTTTGATTCTACGCTAATCAATCCGCATCATCTGCTTTCCTCTTCTGTCGCATCTACGAAGCGCTCCTGACTATTTGGAAACCTCTAGCTTTCATGTATTGGACTAAGAATAAATAGTTTCATTATCAATCGATAAGTCACTTGACACTTCTATACTATTTACTCCTTTCTGTGTTTCGATATAGGATTAGGAGTTCATTATAAGCTGGATCCTCAGCCTTTCTGAAAGGCCGAGGATTCCTTTTCTAACAAAGGAATCCACATCATAAGATTAAACAGAGAGGAAACGTAACAAGTAAAGGAAAAAAGAACAAAGAGAGGTTCAAAATGAAAGGCATGAAACAATAATACCCCAGCAAAAAAAGGAAGGAATAGGACAATTCAATTAAAAAAAATTCAATTTAAATTGTCATATATTTATGGTTTGCTGCTCTATACAAAAATCATTATCGAATTCCAGTTGAGTTCGTTACATTCTGTTATGAAGTGATTTCACAGGGGAGGCTTTTATTTGTACTAAGTCGGTCCTAAAATAGGTTCGACGTACAAAACGTTAGGAACTTGATATAATAGGTAATGACGCAGTAATCTAGTTGTGGTGGCTGATACTTTAATATCCGACTAACGGTCATCCGACATCGACTGACTGACCAACTCTCTGAGCGACTGACTGACGATATTCAGTCCACCCCCCCACATCATGTAGCACAAGGCCGGTTATTTAATGTGTGATCTCCGAGCTCGTGGGCTCGGCCCAAAAATATGCCCATTGAACCCGTATAAACAGGCTCAGGGCCGGTTTACCTCCCCGAAAGAGAATCCGCCCTTCGGCGTAGCCTCCTTCGGGTTCCTCCCAGCTCGAAGGCAGAGAGTTAAACTGAACAGCCGGTCAAGACCTGAACGACTGACGATATTCAGTCACCCCCCACACTGGGGCAGCATGTGACACAAGGTCGGTTATTTGTTGTGGGTTCTCCGAGCCCGTGTGCTCGGCCCAAAAATATGCCCATTGAATCCGTATAAACGGGCTCAGGGTCGGTTTACCTCCCCGAAAGAGACGACGCCCCTCGGCGTAACCTCGTTCGGGTTCCTACCTGACCGAAGGCAGAGAGCTCAACCGAACAGCCGGTCAAGACTTGAGCGACTGACTCGTTATTATTACTACTACTACTTATTATAGGTGGGAGAGACTATTAACTATAGAATAGGTGTGTTCCAGTATAACACATTCCCTTACCCACATATAACCTTAGGAAAAGTATGAATCCATCTCTTTTTCCCTCCAGCTATGGATCAAATAGCAGGACAAACTGAGTTCTACAACCTTGGTTGGCAACCAGTCTACCGCAGGAAGAAAAGTTAGCTTACTGCGGGAACATCTCCGTAGTCAGTCATGAATCGAAAGAGACATGATCGCTCGAACTTGTATCATGTATGGCAGTTAAATGGCTGATAAAAGATAAGGAGAACAGATACTACACTTTGATCACAGTCATCAGTTGATCAGAGACAGATAAAAAAGCATAAATCGATTAGCACTGGCTTGTTTGGTCATTGAATACGAAATGTTTCCCTATAAAGAAACTGCTAATATCTTTCATATTATAGCTGTGATGAATAGCAGGGCAGATTGGGTCCGATAGGCATGGTTGGCATCCAGTCTAAGGCAGAAATACATGGCAACCTACTGAAGGGACATATTCTGCCTTGTACTGACGCCCCAACGTGTATCACATATAGCACTTAAATGACTGACTCAATAGAACTCAATATAAAGGTATGTGTTATGGTACGAGAGATCGGAGAGCCGAATTCGATATCCAGTCGAGTTCGTTATATCCACTTACACGCAAATATCCTAGGAAAAGGTGTGAATTCATATTTTCTCATCCTAGCTATGGATTAAATAGTAGGCTTTGCAACTGGAAGGCCATTATCCTCCCCCCGAAAAATAGTTAATACAATACTGACTAGTAAAAAAGAAAAAAAAGAAAAGAAAAAAATCATTGAAATCTCAAATATAATATTTTTAATCTTTAAAATTTTTGATCATTTAAGTGTTTAGTCCTTTAATTTTTTAATCTTTTAAATGTTTAATCCTTTAAACTTTTAATCATTTAAATGTTTAATCCTTTAAGTTTTTAATCCTGTACGTGTTTAATCCTTTAAGTTTTTAATCCTTTACGTGTTTAATCCTTTACATTTTTAACCTTTAAATATTTAATCCTCTAAATAACACACAAAAGCTTGACTAGGCATAAACAACAAATCGATCAATCAATACATATATGAGAGAGAGTGTTTATAGATATATATATATATATATATATATATATATATATATATATATATGTATATATATAGCCCCCCATTTAAATGAATGCATTTGGTCCAACGATGCTTAAACGTTCCAATCCTATCACAGAAGAAGATGGCATCATGTTCCTTCAGAACTCCTCCAGAGCACATGATATTGTTTCCCAAACCACGCATAGTTTAGGAGACAGGAAGATGTCAGACGGAGCTATGTAAATGTCTGAACGGATGGAACTAGTGAATGAAGGTCGTCGGAAACTTGCAAAGTTCGATTCGTGGGAAAGGTGTTGTAGAATGGAAAATAATTCATCACCCACAAGACTGTGTAAACCATTCTGAACGGGTGGAACTATAGAATGTATGTCGTCAGAGGTTTGCGATTTTGAAGGCACAACGCCATTTAAATTATCCTGAACTGGTGGAAGCAGGAAATGTTGCTTGTCATAGGCTTGTACTTTTTA
Organism: Acanthosepion pharaonis; assembly: GCA_903632075.3. Classification (NCBI taxonomy): domain Eukaryota; kingdom Metazoa; phylum Mollusca; class Cephalopoda; order Sepiida; family Sepiidae; genus Acanthosepion; species Acanthosepion pharaonis. Next base: position 1,870,834 of record CAHIKZ030003120.1, read on the forward strand.
ATCCGTGCTAAATGTGATGTAGAATTAAAAATAATTCATTACCTACAAAGCCATGTAAACAGTTCTGAACGGTTGAAACTAAAGAATGGAGCTCGTCAGAGGCTCGCGATCTTTGATCCGTGGGATAGGTGTTGTAGAATGAAGAATAATTCATCATCCACAAGGAGGTGTAGGTGATTTTGAATTCTATCGAGGTTTGAAAGTGAGGGATGTGCAGCTTTAGCCTAGATATGGGAGCAAAGCTGCAAGATTGATCTGACCTGGCATTTATAGATTGAGCGCATATCTTTTGGAGCAATAGAAGGAAGCAACCATTTTCCTGCAGTTTTAACAATGGATCGTATATATATATATATATTCCACTTAAAGTCTGGCTTGAACTTTAACCTCAGCAGAGTTTCACCCGAAAGAAGCTCATGGTGAGTACAACTTTTCATTATGACAGGTGAACAGGGGTCTGCTTAATGATGAAGAAATATTACTAGGTTAGCCTTTGAGGCATTGAATATTACAAGCCATTTTTCTCACATTTCTTTTTACAGTAAGATTCTCTTTTTCCAAGGTACGGGAGCCACTCGAGCTAGAGGGTTACGTTAAGGAGTAGTTTATATAGATAGGAGAGGAAGATAACGGTTAACTCTAGATTTAAACAGGGAATGTTTCATTATGCAGTGGTCCGCGGGAAGAAGCTGTTTGAGTAGAAATTACTTCTCGCCGATGGAATAGAAAAGGGAAAGTCGGTAGTATTCTACTATGTAAATGGCATGGCAGGTCCTAGACATAAAAGTTAGACCTGCTGGATTCAGGAGATGCACTTCGTCGGTGCACTTTCCATGGTAGTAGCGATAGAACTGTGAGACATTCGTCACATCCCGCCTGTGAGCATTTGGAGGCTGGAATATAATTCTTGTCCAGAAAGGGCTCGGATATGCTTTTGAACTGTATCAAGACTGGAAATGAGGTCTAGGCAGCTCCCGCCCAAAATCGGCCTCATCTGGCTCTTATAAACCTAGAGGATATGATGAGGAGTCAGGTACTTACTGGATCGGTACAGGGAGCCGATCATTTTACCTGCATCTTTAGCGATGTTTTATGACACTTCACGCAGAACTCTTCATTGCCAGTTCAAGAAAGACATTCGGATTACTAACACACACAAAAAAATCATCATAACTATGACCGAATGTGGTCTTAGGGTCGCTGCGAAGCTGCGAAGCTGCGAAGCTGACCTAAAATTGATCTACATTTTGTTGCTAACTGGGGCATGGTATATAATAGTTCCATTTGAGGTTAGGGGTGAGTTTGAAGACAATATTTCGGCGTCATCTGGCTCTTATAAAGTTAAAGGATAGCATGAGGAGAGGTACAGGGAGCCGATCATTTTACCTGCACCCTTAGCAATGGATGGTACATAAGAGTTCCACTTGAGGTCGGGTTTTAGTTTGAGGCTCAATAGCCTAAATAAAATTAAGTTTTTAGTGGGAAACAACAGTTATGATTCCAGTCAATAAGGGGAAATAATTTGATTGATCTAAATTCAATAATTTTTATAAAAAATGTTTAACCTGTCATAATTTTGACAAATTGCGATGTTTTCATTTTAGCAAGACAAGCAGCGCATCACTCGGGGCCATTAAACATAGACTTTCCTGGTTGTCTACGATTTTTTAATGAGTTTTATTGAATATGAAAACATATATATATATATATATATATATATATATATATGTATATGTATATATATATAATTATTTATTTAAAAATTATAATGTTATAAAATCACTACAAAATATCCATTTTCTTTCAACATTGTATATATATATATATATATATATATATATATATATATATATATATATATATATATATATATATATATATATATGCACATGTATAATATTTATTAACAGTTATAACAAAATATTATAAAGCTACTCTGTATTGAACACTTTTTTCAAATATAATGACGTTTGGAAATTGAATTAACCTACTTTACAATTTATATATATATATATATATATATATATATATATATATATATATATATATATATGTTTGTGTGTGTGTGCTATGTCTGTGAATCTCTCTCTCTCTATATATATATATATATATATATATATATATACTTGTATTTGTTTTTATGTGTGTAGATGTATTCAGGAGTGGTTTTGTGTATACGCGCGTAGAACTCTTGTTATGCGATGGAAAATCAGCCATTCGTGCGTTAGTTTTTTTTTCTTCTTCTCGTATTTCAGAGAATGTCCTGGGTAATTATTTTTGCCATGCGCATTAAAAAGAATCCATTTTGAATTTCTTGTCTTCCGTTCGAGTCCAATTTCCATTTTTATTCATCTTCTATTTCTTACAGCAAGGTCACCCGACGCTCGCCTTTTGGTTACTTATGTTCGTAATCCCACCTTAATATGACATCGTTATACCAAATGTGAACACGCGTAAATAACATTCACGTCGTAACATCAGATCTTGTGAGTGATTGGGCATCACGATTTCTCTGCGATCATTTTCTGCTATCAGATGTAAGAAATCTTGGTTCCTTTATAAGAAAGAACAGCACAAGTTGACATATCGAATCTTCCTCCGATTTTCGGGGAGGGAAAATATACATTTTCTGTCCTTTTTCTATTGGGTTTCTATTTTGCTGTGATAATGATATAGAAAACGAGAAATAAATTGGCCTTTGAAGAAAAAGCGTAGATACAATATTAAAACCTAAAAGAATAAGCCAATAAAGGGATAATTGAAGTGGGTAAAAAGTGGGGAAGTGATTAATAAAATAATAAAATGAAATAAAAAAATAACAATAGAGAAGAGAGGAAATGTAATGAAAGAATGAAGAAGAAAAAAAGAACATAAAAAATAAAGATGGCGGATCATACGACCAGCTAAACTCAGCGTCGGTAAACAGCAACAACATCAAGCTAATATCTATCTACTTATATGAATATAATGATGAATGTAAAAAGAGGGGATGTTTGCAAAAGCCTTTTCGGAACACAGGTAAGATAAAAGAAAAAAGAAGAAAAAAATATATTTGTAGTGACCTCCATCATGCAATTTGTAAATTAAAGAATAAATGGAAGCCGAAAAATCATAAAAACGTCTCATATGTATCTGACTCACAAATAACGCAGGACGGATAATTTAATATTTCGAATATTATTTACAGCATCTTCAGAATGTAGGGAAAAACACAGGACTTTACTGAATATCTTATTAACATATAGTTGTATATGATGAAATTAAATTAATTGAAGAATAGAAAATTCTACATCAGTTAAAAAAGAACAGAGAAAACGTTTGTAGCGATCTGCTCCATAATCCAATTTCTAAATTAAATACTAAATGAACTCCGAAAAATCAAAATAAGTTTAATAAATATCTTATAGGCGAGCAAGAGGGGATGGAAAATATAATATTTCGACAATTATTTACATCATCACTGGGGAAAAAACACAGGAATATACTAAATATCTCATTTAGCTCGTTTACCATCCAGTTCGTCCTCCTCCCCAACCTTTTGAACAGGAGTAGAGGTTTTTCCATGATCCTTTTTTAAGACTGGGTTTCTGGCATCTTTAAAAGTCTTTTCATTCTTCCAGTAGCCCCTTACATTTAACGCTTTGCTTGGGTGAACTGATTTTTTAAAAAAATCTATATTATGAAATTAAATTGAACAAAAAAATAGAAAATTCTACTCCCGTTAATAAAGCAAGAAGAAAGAAAATATTTCATTCGTAGCGATCTTCTCCATCATGGAATTTGAAAATTATAATGTAGGAGAAAAACACATTAATATACTGAATATCTATCGTCCGGTTCACACTCCTCCTCGGACTTTGGAAGAAGAATAGTGGTTTTGACCTGTTTCCTGCTTAGGATTGGGTTTCCGGTCTTTTTATTCTCTTTCACGCCCATTAGATCATTGTGTCTTAGTGGCATTATTGCCTTGATTGGGGTGAACTAATCTAAAAAAAGAAAATGCTATATTATGCAATTAAATTGAATGAAAAAATGAAAAGTTTTAGATCAGAAATTAAAAGAAAAAATTATTTGTAGCGACCTTCTCCATCAAAAAATTTGTAAATTAAGGAATAAAACAATTGCGAAAAATTGATACTAACGAATAATGTTCGTTTTCTGTCTGATTGACAAACAAGGGGGCACAGTTAAAATTAATATTTCGACGATTATTTGCAGCATCATCAGAAAATTACGATAAAATAGGAATGTTCTGTCTATATGATGAAAGTATAAAATCTGGACGGATAGGAAATCGCAATAATTATTTTTATTTTTTAACTCCACATATGAAATAGATTTGTCGAAAGAAGAAAGAACTGACTTCTTTTTCTGGGGTCAGCTAAAGGAGAAGGCGTACTCAATGAAAATCACAGATGCAACACACTTGATTGAAATCGTAAAGAGTGAATGTGCTAAAATTGACGGCAATTTAGAGTTAGTGCATTGAGTTCACATGAATCTTGCTAAGTGCATCAACCTTTGTATATAAAATGATGAAAATCATATTGAAGATGGTATTTGTTAATATTACAATTCAATGAAATGTTGCTGAAAATTTAATTTCTTGAAAAAATGCATTTTTACTTATGTGTCCAGATTTTAGGGTCAACTTGTATATTATAAAATTAAATTGATTAAAAAAATTCAAACTGTGTAAATTTGTAGCTCTGATGAATTGGATCGTATTTACGATTCCAATGGAATAAATTATGACCATTGAATATTAGTGTTTAAGCCTTTTTTATTATATATATATATATATATATATATATATATATATATATATATATATATATATATATATATATATGTCAGGTCATCCACAGACAGACTCGCTGTTTCACAGCTCATCAGTGTGGCTAGACATCCGGTTGCCTCTAGATGAAAGTGGATTTTTAGCGTATTTATTTTTAGAAACACACCTAGTGACCGACAGTGACTCAATTCGCATCTATGAAGAGTCTCTATATATATATATATATATATATATATATATATATATATATATATATATATATATATGGATTGATGTTATTGGCTTGGAGGAGGGAACGACTCCAGCGTGCAGCACGTTTGGAAAGTGCCTGAAAAACCATACCAATTGGTTGATTCAAGCCTTGTGAGTGAAATTCGAGGCCGTCGATAGCTGTGCTAGCATGAAGTCACAAGTCATCATGACTGAGGGTTTGAGTGTGCTGGCGTTGTTGCGATTGGTGATCATGTTAGATAACACGCTCTCTCCTAGAAACTGTAACTAAGGTCTGCTCAGTATAGTTGAAGGATAAACCACAGTTTGACTCTGTGGGTGTTGAACAAACACAACTGTGCCCGAGCAAGAATCTGCAATAGGGATTGGCTAGCCGCCCAAGTAGACGGGTATCCTCGAATACGTGTAACTACTATATATATATATATATATATATATATATATATATATATATATATAAAGAATATATAATCAGGTGTTCTTATTGATATTTTTTATTTTTATTTTTACAAAACAGTGCTCAATGTATATTTACAGAGCATAAATTTTATAAATTAATTGATTTAAAAATATTTTAAAATAGCTTCCGTTTTGGAAACATGGTTATTTCTGTGTAGCGAAAAAAATTATCTTAAATCAGTTAATATATATATATATATATATATATATGTGTGTGTGTGTGTGTGTGTGTGTGTGTGTGTGTGTGTGTGCGTGTACGATGTATAGTAATGTCTGAAACAAGAGTGAAGTTTATGAGACCAAGTGGAAAAATTATTAACGATGCGTTTCGCCATAGCGTCTGTTTCCTTTGGCTTCCTCAGTTTAAAATGAAAGGAAGACAAATTTTTATCTGAGGGAAATGCCTTGCGATCTCTGAGGATGATTAGTAGTCCTAAATAAAATTAAATACCTTACCATTTTCTTATATCATATATATATATATATATATATGTGTGTATGTGTGTGTGTGTGTGTGTTCGTGCAAGTAATTAGCAATATACAAAAAAAGGCTCTAATATATATACATGTCTGGGTGGGTGGGTGTAAACACACACACACGCGCGCCCACTCTCTCTCTCTCTCTCACACACAAACACGCACATATATATATATATATATATATATATATATATATATATATATATATATAACAGAGATTATGGGAATTAGAATAATCATTATAATATCATTATAATTATTAGATGGGGAGAACTAAAGGAACGTGAGGGACTCGATAATGAGGAACAGTGGTCTCAGCTGGATGGAAGTCCTTCTCACACTGCTAAGGTTACCATGGCGTGGCTCCGTGAAAAATGGGAAGCCTCTCATCAGCCACAAGCTGTAGTCGAATGGGCACTTCACACTCCTTACATGAACCCTAAGATTTCTTTTTATGGGGTTTCCTCAACGACAACGTTTTCCAGCGCAACCATTGCTGCATTGAAGGTAGCCATCACTGAGAAGAATCAAGCGGTCAGTCAAGAGAAATATGCACGTGTTATCAAGCACCTTGCATTCAACTGTGCACTCAACTGAACGGAGCGTGTACTCTAGGGCTCATCTTGACATTTTTGGCTCATGTTTCAGACTAAATTGTTGCAGATCCTAAAATGTTATCTTTTTACATTTCTATAAATGTAATTTCGATTACTTTATCATCTTCGATTTCAGCCATTTTATTTAAAAAAAAAAATGAAACATCCTGCCTTCCCGTGTATAAGGCGACCTTTTTGTCTTTATCTCTGAGATGAGGTATTATGATTAAATGCATTATGTACATTATTTGAACTGTTATACTCATCTTCATTGCTATATTCACAACGTTTCGGCTGTTTCCATATACAATGTGTTTTACAGTTGCTGAAACAAAGTCGCGGCCTCTCAGATAGGGGAGAGCTCGTGTAGCGTGGGGACCATGATGATGCGGGAACAATGGTTACCAAGGCATGTCTCCGTGAAAAGTTTAGGGAGAGTCTCATCAGCCGCAAGGCTGAAGTGGAATGGGCACTTCATTCGCCTTACCTGAACCTCCTAGATTTCTTCCTCGGGGATACGCAAAGACATCTACAAGGGCAACCATTGCTGCATTGAAGGCAGCCATCACTGAGAAGATTCAAGCGATTACCCAGAAGGAATGTGCACGCGTTATCAAGAACTTTGCATTCAATAGTACCTTTAACTGAACGGCAGACATCAGGACCATGTACTCTAGTGTTCCTCTTTGTTGCAGATCATAAAATGTTATCCTTTTACCTATCAATAAATATAATTTCGATTACTCTATTGTTTGTGGTCTTTGATTTGTGGCCAATCATTTTGTTTAAAAAATTATGAAACACTCTGTATTCCCGTGTATAAGGCGACCTTTCAGTCTCTATCTCTGAGATGAGGTATTATGATTACTTGCATTATTTACATTATTCGAACGGTTTTCCTCAGCTTCATTGTCATATTCACAACGTTTCGGCCGTTTTACACTCCGGCCTTCCGAGTAAGATTCCCCCGTAGAGGAGAACAGGACTGCGTGTACGCTATCTCGTGCAGCTGTGGAAAGAAATAAAACGGATAAAGAGACCGCCCTCCTTAAGGTAAGACTTGCAAGAACATCGTAAAGCGGTAACACAAGGGAAAATAGAAAAATCAGGCGTAGCTGACCAGATATAAAGGGAGAATTGAGATCACCGCCCCCTGTGGGAGGAGGTTGAAATAATAGACGGAGAGCATCACTGGAAAATACGAAAACTTAAGGAATCAGCACATGTTAGGCCACAAAAATCTGCTGAGCCGATCAATCATAGAAATGAATATAATATGGGAACCAGCAATAAGGATTACTCGAAAGAAGCAATAGATAACAACAAAAATTGTAATATGAGCACTGGTAAAAAATGATGCTGAGATGATGTTTATAAGTCCTAGAAATGTATACACATCCGAAAGGTGGAACTAGAACCATTTACCCCGGTGAACGAAATAAAGTGTTCATTTCGAAATTCCAGTCACCCGAATAAGGCCGAAGCGTACAACGGCCGAAACGTAGTGAATAGAACAATGAAGATGAGGATAACAGCCCGAATAATGTAAATAATACGAGTAAGGCGACCTTTAGATAAAACGATGCAAAAAAGCAAATTATTAGGAATTTATCGTATACCTGTAGTATAAGACAGCTGCTTATTGCTTATATAAAGATGATGTTATTGGAAATATTGTTACTTGCTGTATCCTAAGAAATTCAAAATAAACGAAATAAGAAAACCGATTCTATATCATGTTTTTCCTACACACGTTCCCTACAAGAGAAACCATTCTGTTTATGTTTCATCACAATGATCTCTTGCAAATACTGATTCTTCTTCTTCCTCCTCTTCTTTTCCTATATCTAAACAGTTACAAACAGCCTGGTGTACTAATGACCATTTACTTATACTTCATCGACAATCACAAAATACCGCTAATATCAGTGCTATAAAGCTTTTTTTTAAAATGAGAAATGAATATTGTGTTAAACCTAAATGTTATTACTGCCGTAATTAACACTAACATGATGATTATTGGAAATTCAGCGAAAGATTGCTGTGAATGGAATCATAACTCGTTTACATTTTCTCAGCTGAACTTACATGGATACAAGTTGGTTTTATTGATATGGAATTATTCGTCAAATATGCAATTTATTATAAAGTTATGTCAGTAAGATATAAGTTAGAAATGTTTTTATTACTTTTGACATCATTTGGTAATGTGAATATTTTTATGTACGTTATACGTTATTGCACCGGGACCGAGTTTAGCCTACTCACTTAGAATTTAAGTTTTCATTTTTTTTTTTGAAATGTAGTAATTTTAAGGGTGATTTTTGGGAATTAAAGGGTATCTTATATGCAGCAAATATACAGTCATTGCGAATGAATAGTTTCTCTATGCTGGTAGATTTCCTCAGTCTATGTCTGGTGTAAAAGACTGTCACTTGATGCTTAAGATAAGCCAATGGCGCTTTTGATGAAATATTTCCAAGGTTTTGACATAATGCCGATATAGAGTCCATGTCTCCGAAGAATACAGACAAACAATTAGAAGACACGACTGGTAGGCACTGATCTTAGTGTCTAGTGAGATATCTTTATCTGGCTAGATCCGTTTTTTCAATTAATACGAAGGCTTTGCTGACTTTTTCGATTCTAAGATTGATTTTGTAACCATGTCTTGCCAAAGTACTTGCAAGGTAGATAAATATATTATCAACCTGGAGCCTCTTAAATCCGAACAAAGATGTTAAGTTCGACATAACGTAGCCTTGGAGGAAGTGTATACATAACCTTAGTGAACTTATAAATTGATATATGTCGTCTAGACTTTAGCGTTTATTGTCCACTGGTGCCCTTTGCTTCTATAAACACAACAGCACGATTCTTGATTATTTGATTATGTTAAAAAAAATTCTTGGATATACATATATGTACATTTGTTTTTGATGTCAACGAAGCCTCGTCGCTAACTTTTGTGATATCAACGAATGCTCGTTGTAGTAGAGACTTTGTAATCGCGGATACAACTATCGTGTACCGTTAAACAATACTGGTGTCAGACGCCTTCGAATAGCACTCGCACTAATAGTACTTGCTCGATAATATTCACTCGAACAGTAATCCATATAGTGATCCGAAAAGAGAAATCATATAGTGAATAGCGGTTCGTATAGTAATAGAGTAGAAATAGCGATCCGTATAGTATAGAGGATAGACGAGGAATAGTGAATCACTTATACGCAAAGCTAATGCCTAATTATATCGTCTATGGTAACGTGGTCGACTTAATTCAATAATGTGATCAGCTGTGTTTTCTCACTGGTGATGTATTTTCAAATTCAAGTTTCAGAAGCGACACTTTATTTCTGTATAACAATTTATCATCGGGATCATTTGTTATTTTTTTATGTATTTATTTCACCCATAAGGTAAAATGCTAGGCAAACTTTTCGACGCGAAACACTAGAATCGATCAATAAGATATGTCGAACGTTTATCGATTTACTTAATATTATAGTTCTATTTATTTATTGGGCGCTTTTTAATATTTAGATAGATCTTCGAACACAATACCCAAGAGCCCCTCAAGGTAGAGACTTACTGAATGTGACTGTTGTAAGGAACGTAGAAGGAGGAATTAACATATTTTCCTTACAGTATACATAAATAGGATAGATATTGGCTGAATCTGGAATGAAAAACCCAAGAATGTAATTGCCAAGAAAGTCTGATATACAAAACAACAGTTTTGTAGAAGTTGTTTTCTAATTAGAACTCGCTCCTTAAGAAAGGAACACGAAGGGAACTCGGCTGGTTTGCCAACGTAGACACGGCGTGGTGGCTCTTAGCTGTGAAGGTCTGAACTGGTGGAACTAACGAATGTAACGCGACCTAACAGCAAACATAGTAATAGTGATGAAGCAGCAAGAAGCTGGTGACGTCGCAGAGTGGGGACTAATTCATCACCTACAAGTTTACAGGATGTGTGGCTAGCAGAAAGTTGATTTCATTACCTAGGTTCAAATTCCAGCTTAGTCTGTTGCGTTCACTTTTTCCCTTTCGTTCCGGGAAAGGCAACAGTGCATCATTTCTCTGTTATCTTACTTATTATAAAACGCAGATTGTGTGTGTGTGTGTGTGTGTGTGTGTGTGTGTGTCTGTGTGTGTGTGTCTGTTCGTTTATATATTGGATCGGATTTCCTACACTTTTCAACCGATTTCAACAAAACTTCACAGGACTACGTAAAGTTACCTTGCGGTGGTTCTGATAGCGCCCAAAAGTGAAAAAACACAATTGTTTTTGCACGAAATCAATTTGAAAACACGATTAAGAGGCATTGCTGTCGCGAGAATGAAAGGGGGACAACTCATGTCGAGTTATACTTATTATAAAACCCAGGTTGTTTGTGTGTGTGTGTCTGTGTTCGTTTATATATGGGATCGGATTTCCTACATTTTTCAACCGATTTCAACAAAACTTCACTCTTTTTTGGCAGGTAGTGTTTCTTATTGTCTTGCACACTTTTTTCTTTATTTTTACATTCAGAATGCTTTAAAAATTCCATTTACAAGACAATTTTTTATAATAAAATTCTATTCAATCGGTAGACTTATAACGATTGAAAACAATGTTTTTGTTTGAGTTTGGGTTTGACCACTTCGTAAAAAAAAAAAAAAAAACTAATTAAGACATGCGTGTCCGTCAACCTTAAACAAATAAATAATCTTTGTCAATTTTATTTTTCAGTCTTTATGATGGTCGATACTTGATCTATCTCTTACTGTTACATCCCTGGGCAACGCTGGGCTCTACTGCTAGTTGGTTAATAACAATGGACATTACGATAGCCTGGTGTAGCAGCCACGCTAAGATGAAAATCAACGAGAAACCCTGCCACTATATCTCTCAAGTAAAATGGTTTCTGTTTTAATTAAAGTAGCATTATTTAAATCGAACTTACGATACGACTCATTATGATGAGCGACTAATTCACTGAGTGGGGGCGTTACAGAGAGTGAAAGTGAAAAAGAAGATTGAGAATCGGGAAGATTAAAGAATAGACAAAAGATGAAGAGAAATATCAGAACTTTCATTAAAGTAATGCGTAGGAAAATGAAAACAAACTTCAGGTTCAAACTATGTCCGGAGGAAATCAAACGTACTCTTAATAATATTAAATCAAAAACAGTAGAAAAGATGTAAATCAATGGTGAAGAACTGAAGGAAATACATAGAATATATACAATATCCACAAGCGGAAATAGCAATAATAAAATAGATTATTCAGTCATATAGAATGTTGCCCTTAACTTGATGGGGCTGTATCTTTATTCTCAAGGAGGAACTTAACACATTACTGTCAACTATAGGTTTTGAATTTATTATTAAAGAACCTCTAAATTTATAGAACGTTATTGATAATATTAGGTATTGATAATATTAGATAGTGATAATATTAGGTACTGATAATGTCAGCTGTTGATGATATTAGGTACTGATAATATCAAGGCTTGACACATATTAGGTACTGATAATATTAGGTATTAATAATATTAGATACTGATAATATTAAGTATTGATAATATTAGGTACTAATAATATTAGGTATTGATAATATTAGGTACTGGTAATATTAGGTACTGATAATATTAGTTATTTATAATATTAATGGGTAATTACTGGTATTGATAGTATTAGGCATTCATAATATTTGTTATTGGTAAGTGAAAGTGAAAAAGAAAATTGAGAATCGTGAAGATTAAAGAATGGACAAAAGATGAAGAGAAATATCAGAACTTTCAATAAAAAGATGCGTAATTAACGCTACGGATAATATTATGTATTGATAATATTAGGTACTTATAATATTAGGTATTGATACTATTAGGCGGGAATTACTGGTATTGATAATATTAGGTATTGATAATATTAGGTATTGATAACATTAAGTACTGATAATATTAGGTATTGATAATATTAGGCATACAAATATCAGGTGGTACTTAAAGGTGTTGATAATATTAGGTATTGATAATGTTAGGCATTCATAATATCAGGTGGTACTTAACGGTATTGATACTATTAGGTATTGATAATGTTAGGTATTCATAATATCAGGTGGTACTTAACGGTACTGATAATATTAGGCATTCATAATAAAAAAAGTACTGATTATTAGTATTGATAATATTGCCATTCATAATGATAATATTAGGTATTGATAATATTAGGCATTCATAATATCAGGTGGTACTTCACGGTATTGATAATATTAGGTATTGATAACATAAAGTACTGATAATATTAGGTATTGATAATATTAAGCATTCATAATATCAGGTGGAACTTAGCGGTATTGATAATATTAGGCATTCATAATATCAGGTGGTACTTAGCGGTATTGATAATATTAGGCATTCATAATATCAGGTGGTACTTAACGGTATTGATAATATCAGGTGGTACTTAACGGTATTGATAATATCAGGTGGTACTTAACGGTATTGATAATATTAGGCATTCATAATATCATGTGGTACTTAGCGGTATTGATAATATTAGGCATTCATAATATCAGGTGGTACTTAGCGGTATTGATAATATTAGGCATTCATAATATCAGGTGGTACTTAGCGGTATTGATAATATTAGGCATTCATAATATCATGTGGTACTTAGCGGTATTGCTAATATTAGGCATTCATAATATCAGGTGGTACTTAGCGGTATTGATAATATTAGGCATTTATAATATCAGGTGGTACTTAACGGTATTGATAATATCAGGTGGTACTTAACGGTATTGATAATATTAGGCATTCATAATATCATGTGGTACTTAGCGGTATTGATAATATTAGGCATTCATAATATCAGGTGGTACTTAGCGGTATTGATATTAGGCATTTATAATATCAGGTGGTACTTAACGGTATTGATAATATCATGTGGTGCTTAACGGTAATGATAATATTAGGCATTCATAATATCATGTGGTACTTAACGGTATTGATAATATTAGGCGTTTCCTTCTAAAGAATCATTTGACATTTATTAACCGGATAGTCAGTGCGACTACCGGTTGAATTTTATAAAATCTGTTTATTCAAACCATTTTTCGGGAAAATAGGTTTCACAAGTTTTGTGACTGTTATCACACTTTCCAGTGTTGCTGGAAGTTTCCTTGAACTAGTATGGAAGGTCAACATCGTGATAATAATATTTTCTGCATGAGTTACGTGTGATTTTCATTTTAGTAGTTGTTTGTGTTATTTGTTTAAAAACTTTGAGTATTGGTAGTGCTAGTCCACGAGGTACAAAAAGTACACACACACACGCGCGTGTGTGTGTGTGTGTGGGTATTAATCCGTAGGTATATAATCCAAGTGAATCCGAATAATATAAAATCTGAAAACTGATCCCCAAAGAGAGCTCAATATATTTATCATAGCAGAACATCTGTAAATAAATAAATTACATAGAACAGAAATTCAAAATGACCCCATTTGAATAGGTATTTCATCCTAAGAAAGCTTCCTTGCAGGATTTGTCAATACCAAGGGGTTAAGAAATAAAATAAAACGGTAGCATAAAAACGTTAAACTTTAT
>CAHIKZ030003120.1:1890000-1895000 GCA_903632075.3 Acanthosepion pharaonis
TCGATTTTACTGTTTTTAAACAACAATTCTCCATAGTATTCTGTCGTACATTCATATCTTCTCGTTGCGTATCCAAATGTAAACAAATGACGTTACACATTATGAAATGGACAAAGTCCGACAATTATTTTAGAGATTTTTTATGTTTATACGTTCTTTTTATAGATACAAGTATTTAAGTAAATGCGCCGTTTATAATAATAATAATAATAATAATATATATATATATATATATATATATATATATATATATATATATATATACTCCCACCAAAAATAACAAATTTAGTTTGAAGTGCTGAAGGATGAAACGCGTCACAAGCTTTTTACACTATATCATACAATTTCCCCAATACTGCTCTTGATATATATATATATATATATATATATATATATATATATATATATATATTTAATTTAATAGCGAAAATATTACAGAGGAGTCATTAGTGAATTAAAAAAAAAACAAATACAATTTATTCCCAAACAAAAATAATAATAATGCTAATGAACTAAACATATTTTTTTAAAAACTCTGATGCTTCAACCTACAAGAAAAATCCAAACCATTCAATAACCTTACATACAGACAAAGAGTAGTCTTAGAGAGCATCCGAGGAAATAATAATATAATAGGTAGATAAAGACAGCGCTAAATTGATCATGGACTAAACATATTATACAAAAAAAAAATTCTAAAAACACTAGGGGATAAAAACAACAACAAATTAACCGACACCAACATCGACAAAAAACATATCAAAAATTACAAATCTCTACGCAACACATAATAGAATATTAACAAAAAAACCCAAAAAAACAAGCAATTTCTACGGACTACCAAATATTCACAAATCGAGTGAAATAAAAGCAGATATCCAGACACAAAAATCTGAATACCAAAGCCCAGAGACTTTACCTTACAGACCCAAAGTAGGAGGAACAGTCTCTCCAACTTGCAGATTCAGTAACCTAATAGACACAATACTATAAGCATTTACTAAGCAGATTACAAGCTACAGAGACGACATTAACTTCCTAAGCTCTATAATACAGAAAGTAGATCCGGGAACACTTATAGCAACTTTTGAAATTAGTAGCCTATATAGCAACATACACCGTGAATTAGGTAAAAAGGTAATCTCATTCTGATTGAAAAACATCCAGAAACACTACGTCCCAGATTCACTAAGGAAGTCATTATCGATAGTATAGACCTAATTCTAAAAAATAACACTTTTGAATTTGACAATAAAAACTACATTCAAACCCTAGGTACCGCAATGGGAACAAAAATGTTACCAATATATGCCACCCTAACATTAGCTTACCTAGAGAAAAACCTCTATGAAAAGAGAGAACAAATATATAGGGGAAATATAAAAACCCACTTCACTAAATCTTGGAAAGATACTTCATTTTCTGGAAATCTTCATGGGGTGATATTAACCAATTCCACATTCTACTTCAGAACTTACACCACAAAATCAAATTCACCCAAGATTACAAGTTCAATGAATTACCATTTTTAGATATACTCATTAGAAATAATTAAAAAAAAAACACGTAATCACAGATATCTACCATAAACCTACAGACACCCAAATAATTTTCATTTCAAGAGCCATCACCCAAAAAGCTGTCTGAAATCCATCCCCTATTAAATATAATTAAAAGCAAACGCCAATCTAAAAACCAAAAACACATATTAACCTCATGTAAATTTAACCAACACACAACACAGAGAGTCACAAAGTGCAACAAAAAAAGATGGGGGGTTTGTGACATCCTTATAGAAGGAAACTCCTTCACTTTTGAAAATTCCAAAACGACAGTCATAATAAATAAAAATTTAAGCTGCAACTCCAAAAAATGTGATTTATGCACTCAAATGCACAAAATGCAAGAAGTCATATATAGGTATCAGCCGATAACTAAACAACAGAGTTTCTCTCCACAAAAGCAACATTAAATTATCAAACAACAGAAAAAAATGAATAAATTTAACCAGGGTGAATTTAACATTATGCCAATATATCAAACAGACAATTATTCTTATCTACAAATAAAAGAAAAAAACTTCATGCACAAATTTAAACTAGCACTAAATAGACCATAACACCACAGACAAAAAACACACAACATGCACACATAATGTCCAAATACAATGGTCGAGCCACTCACATGCATACGCACACGCGTGCGTATCTGTGGTGCACGAATATATATACATATCTTGGGTAAAACAAATAGACTACTCACAAGCACACACACGAACACAACACAACATAGGAAATGTGTGTATGTGTATGTATGTATATATTTGTGCGTATGTATGTATATTTGTGTATACTAATTCTTTATAATAAGACAGTATGTCAGTATAGAGATGAAATATACACATACATACGCATACTAACAAAATCACACACAATACAAAAAATGGAAATAGATCTAAGAACACACAGGGGTCATTAAAAGATAAGAATACGTATATCTTTCATCACCATTTCTAGACCAATCTTAATTGTTTTATTTCCTTTCATGCAGAAGAACTTTCTTACTGCCATTTCAAGGAAGATATTTGTGTCATTACCACACACAAAAAAAGAGAATATTTAACATCGAAAAAGTTTAACATCGAAAAACATAGGGAAAAGTAATTCATTTTAATAACATGTGGCAATATACACTCTTTGCCTGAAGAAGGTCGCGAAACTCGAAACACGTGTTGCAAAATTATGGAAAATAAAGCATAATATATTTTAAAATAAAATCCACATTACAACCGAAAAAAATTGCGCTTTCTCTCTTCTTATATATATATATATATATATATATATATATATATATATATATAAATAATTTTTTCTAGTACAAAATTTAAGGATAGCTAGGAATAAGCATAATTAATATAGCATTTTAATTTATATTTTATAAGCAAAAAAAAACCCCCCCAAAAAACAACCGGTTTCGTCCCAGGCTTACCAAGTTTATTTCTGTGATAGAAACATGTAAATTAAATTAATATTAATGATAACCAATGGAAGTAAAAGAAAAAAAAAGAATTTCAAGAAAGCTAGAGTCTAATAACATTCAGACCCAGTAAGCATTCCCTCTGTTTACAGATTTTCCCGTGGTAGGTTGCCATTTCTTTCTGCGGTAGACCAGTTGCCATCCAAAGTTTTAGAACCCGGTCAGACCTGCTAATTACCTGGGTGAAGAAGAAGATTCATACATTTCCCAAGGGTATTAGCACGTAAGTGAATGTAATGGATTCGACTCCGATTCTTCAAACCGAACCGCTATCCATTAGTCCACGTTTTATTTATAAATAGAATATGTATTCATAGCAAGAAATCAGTTTGTAGATCAGGTTTCATTGACGTATTTTTGCGAAGAGGCTTTTGTCGAGTATCAGATCTACTGCTGGTATTTGTTTCAAAAATGTATTGCTGGTATTTTCATAATAAAAATCTTTTTTTTGTTTTTAATATTTTCATAGTGTTTGACTCCAATTTGGAGGTTAACTATTTGCCCGTATCTGGGGCACTCACAGGTGCTACCACTTCGAGCAGAATGGTCCTGAGAATAAGAACATTTAAGAGTTGGTTCCTCGCTCCTCACAACCTCCTGGTCTGAGCCCTTGCTGCAGGATGAAGTTTATCGTCATACCTTGGACGCGTTTTTGGGTGGATTTGTGTTTAAATTAATTTTTTGGCATCTGTTTATGTTTTAATGACAAATCTTTGACAAATACAATTGTAAAAAATAAATTAACAAATTTTGCCAGACAACTAATTCTTATTGATTGCCTAAAATATTTGTTTTAAAGAAATCTTTTTGCAAAAGAAAGTTTTCGTTCACATATATCAAAGAAATAAGCATTGTTGCAAACGTGACTTTTTTTTTTAGAAAATTACAGTTTCGTAAACTCTGTTAAAGTCAGAGATCTATTTAACTGTATTATAAACAGGATCCCATTTAAATCGATAAAAATCAATATATTTCGATTCTGATAAATCTCGCTGTTAAAGAATACTAACCTGCAAAAATTATTTAAAAAAATGTTTCCTATTTTTACGAGTGGCTCAGTCTATTTAAGTAGTGCCTCTTCTCGAATTAAGACTCTGTGTGAGCCTTCAGTAATCAGTGTATGTTTGATCTGCCAGTTTAACACCTGGATCTCGTTATAGGTCGAACACTTGATCGCCTACAGCAACACACGATAAGCATTACACCCACCCCAGCTTGTCGACGCCTCAAAATGTGAGAGCGATTCTCATCAGTAGTTTCCCGATCTTTACTCCATCTTTCTGACCCATCGACACGGAATGTTTCGGCAAATTAACGTCTTCTGTTACTAATTTTTTTTTTGCGATTTGCCTCATGGATGTCTTTTAAATGAGGTTGAGTGTAAGGCTACACATTATTTTGCCAAATGATTTACGACCTAAATTTTTGTGCTTTTCGAAACCAATTCGCTTTCACTATGATTAAGAACCTCCTTATAGCTTAACAAGGGCGGATTTTTATAACTTTTTTTTTTCATACAAGATTGGTGCGATAAAATCGTCGATTTGATCAGGTCAGACCTGCATCAGAGTTATCCGGGATTTTCAGCGAACGGTAGTACCTGCTGATCGTTGTTTCAATTTCGATATTTTGTGATCTGGGTGATGGAAAGCGTTGTTCTTGAGACCAGTCATGTGTGTTATGTATACTTGGATAAGTGACACCACCGAAAATAGGATGAGGTGCGTTATACTGTGTCTAGTTCTTCCACGACACTGTGAGCGACGGGCCCAATAGTATGATGCTTGCGTCATATCGTAACGCTCCGGTTTTGATTCTCAGAGTCCGTAGGGAATGCGCACTGGTGATGAATTCACGAATCTGTCGTCGTCTTTTTCTCATATTTGTGTTGAGGATTTTAGGTCTAGCCATGATGAAATAAAATGAAAATTATACAAATACCAAAATTACTAATCAGTTATATA
>CAHIKZ030003120.1:1900000-1947500 GCA_903632075.3 Acanthosepion pharaonis
ACTCAGTCTACACCGGGGTTGAAAAACAGACGGCAGATATCTTCGTCTGCCGAAACATGCTATTCCCCAGATAAGATGATTTGCGATTTTATTGTTATATATATATATATATATATATATATATATATATATATATATATATATATATATATATATATTATTTATCTTTATTACTAGGATGAGGAGTTATCATTATTTAGCTTATTTATATTCGGACTATTGTCCTCATTTTGTTGCTTTTATCTCCTGCTTTACTCAGGTATATATCGATCCGGGTAACCTAAAGGGAATTCCGAACGGAACACTTTATTTAATCTACGGGGTCAGAGTGTTCTCGTTCCATTGATCATGTCTAAGTATATTATCTAGTTTTTATTTTATCTGGCATTGTTCAGTTATTGTTCACTCGTCTCTATTGAGTGCAAGTACACAATGTTCGACCCAGAAGTTGAATTTATAACCAATATGTCACCAAATTCACAAACTGACTCTTTTCCCACTAGGCGAATTAGTGTAAACTCCGATCTTTTAACCTAACTTTCATTGCTGATTAGGCTGTGATTGCTCTCGTGGCCACTACTGGCTGTCAGGTTTTTGATTTCTGCTGCTGCTCATGTTTTGATCACTGTGGTATCGGGGATGCACAATTTGAACGAATTAATGACATTATATGGAAGGCGATTCGTCTTGCCTTGGGGTCTTTCTTTCTATGTGTCATGTCCTTTCAGGGCGTAGTCGATAATATCTCTTCACCTCTCTCTATTCCTTGCACTTCTCAACAAGTTACTTCTCTCTACTTCCTTCCCTAGACCACTGTCATCCACTTGTTTAAGTCCGCCATTGTTGTTTTCCCTTGTCTCTATTTCCCTCTATTCGACCTGTGAGTATCAGATTCTTCGGGCCCTCCTTCCTCATTATCTCTTACCTCTTCCTGATGTTACGTATAAGCCTCCGCTTTCTTTGTAACCTCTCTAAGATCTCATCGTTGCTCACACGCTCGGTCTATGATATCCTTAGCATCCTTCTGTAGAACCACATCTCTGTCGCCTCGAGTCGCTTCTTCATCTTTGAAGAAATCGCCCAACATTTGCTGCCGTAAAGAAGGACAGATGTAACGTAACAGTTCAGTATATTTTTTCTTTGTTACCAAAGCTATCCTCCTGTTTCGTATTTCTCTGGCTAGCTTTTGGAGTTTGTCCTTGGCCATCACAAAACGCTTACGGATCTCAGTGTCTCACTTACCGTCCTCTGTCAAGACGCTTCCAAGTCTGCTTGATTCTAGTGTTCCCGACCTTCAGATCGTATTTCGTGCTCATCCTCTTACTAACGACCATACACTCCGTTTTCTTGTAGTTTATGCTTAGTCCCTTCTTCTCGCTATCCTTCACTACCTTCTGTAGGGGATTTTGTAATTTTATTTCCGTGTCTGCTGCCAGTACTCTGTCATCTGCGTATCTTATGTTGTTAAAACTGTGGCCGCTAATGCTAAATCCTGGCAGGGTTTCCAGTTGTCTCAGGATTGCCTCGCTGTATAGGTTGAACAGGTCGAACGAGAAGAGGCATTTTCACTAAGACGAAAATCCTTAGAGAGTGTTTTAATCGCAAGGTCATTCTCAGTAAATTTTCGATTTGGCTCTTACAACATTTCGCGATTACTGGTAGAATTTCTATTATCAGAGTGTGGGATTGTAGCCGCCAATTCGAAATCCCGGTAGGGCTTCCAATTCTCTCAGGATTTCCTCGCTGTATAGATTGAACAGGTTTGATTAGAAGACGTATCCTTGCCTTACGCCCCTTTCTATTTTTGTCTATTCACTGAACTTGTCTCCTATGTGCACGCATGCTGTTTATCTGAAAAGCACTGGGAATTAGCGCTTCCTGTAGTGTTACTCTCCATAAGATCGTTGCTGTGTACCCCAACAAATGCCCCCCAACTCACGAAAGTTTCTTTACATTTCCACGCCGAGAGTTCACTGCCATCCTGGCTAATGTCACCAGATCCCATACTATTAAAAAAAAAGGTTTTTAAGAAACAGTAAAACTGATGTGGACCAAGTCGAACTTCTCGACAATAATCCAACATATGCCAAAATAAGATATCCAGGTGAAAGGGAATTTACTGTGACTGTTTGGAATTTGCCATTCGACCCTGGAATAGAGATAACCCCCGAGTTCCCACCGTGGAACAAGATATGGGTGCAGAGATTGTTCCCATACAGGAGGAGAGCAAAACATTTAATATAAATGTTGCTGAGGGTCTAACAGATGAGGAAATCCGGACGGATAACGAGACCCCCAGATTGTTATGGATGATGACCCCACAATTTTCCAAGGAACGAAGAATTTAGTATCCTACGCTCGAATTACACGAACAATAGACTCGACCACGCCAGCAATATAATCTGTGATTTACCTCCATTTTATTTTGTCTTGAGTTTCGTTTAGCTAAATAAAGCGTAGTAATTTTTCTTCTGTTCTGAGTTTTGTCTTACTTATCCCAATTACTGCTGCTGCTGCGTTTGAAGTCTTGCTGCCATTTTCCTTCTTCCGTATTAAAGGCTTCCATATTGTATTTATTTTCCATATTGTATTTATTTTTGTGCCAGGCCTACAATATTGAAGCGGCTAATAAAACACAAAGACAAGAGAAAATCTTCAATAAATTATTTGTTAATAGGTACACACGTTTTGTTATTGTATATCTACTGTTGCCCAAAGTTCATATTTTGCTATTTTTATTCAAGTGCAATCTTCTACATTTATGAGAACCAGATCAGTCCAAAAATAGAGTAATGTTGCCATATTTCGGCAGGAGCTGCCCTGACCTCACTTTCCAGGTTTGATAGACTTCAAAAGCGTCTCTGAGTCCTTGTTGGAGAAGAATTATTTTCAACCCTCCAGCTTCTCTCTCGCACAAGCAGGATGTGGCGAGTCTTTCACTGCCCTATCGCTACTACCATGGAAAATGTTCGAACAAACTGCATCTCTTGGTTCTATCAGGTCTGAGCTTCAAAGCTAAGATCTGTCATGCCACTTACATAGTAGCAAAATACCCTCATTCCCTCCGCATTCTAGAGTGGAGAAGTTCCGCTCAAACAAATTGTTTCCCCGCGAACCACAGACCTACATGAGGATTTTCCCCGATTAATACAATCTTAACCTGTTCAAGTCTAGAGTCAACCATTATCTTCACCTTGTGTAAAAATTGGTTGGATATACCCACAGGAAAAAAAAGGTGGAGGGAGGTAATGCGATTCCAATAGGTTCACTACGCAAAAAAAAAAAAAAAAAAATCCATATTTCTCTCCGCGTCTCCATCTCAACTAACTCAACCAAACTGGCTAAAAAAGTCACTTGACATACATATTTAACTTATGCAAGTTATTTTTTTGTGTTTATCGCTTTCATTTCTTACCTCGCCACTGTGCAACTTTGCCAACCTGATCAACTTTTTTTTAATGTGAAAATGGACAGTGTAGGGAAGCTGGACAGAAATGTGAGCGGACCTTTTTATTATTCTGATGAACTAGATTGGTGTAAGTAATAAAAATAATAAGATTATAAAGTTCAAAGTAAAAATAAAAATTACAAAACAATTCCCACAGGCGGGGTGTGGTGAGTCTTTCACTGCCCTATCGCTACTACCATGGAAAGTGCTTGGACGAAGCGCATCTCCGGTTCCACTAAGTTTGACTATCAACGCTAGGACCCACCAGTCCACCTACATAGTAAAAAACCACCATCTTTCCCTCTTTCTTCCATTAGCGAGAAGTTCTACTCAAACAATTTTTCCCCCGCGAACCACTGCCCTATTCAACAGACCTACAAGAAGATGTTTCCCCGATCACTACAATCTTAATTACTTTTATTCTAATGAGAGGGGCGGGATTTTACTTGGTTCCGTGATCAGCTTAAAGCGTTGGAAGAAACTGTTGGCCATTTCCGCGCCTTTGTGTGAAAGGACAATATCATTTAGAACAAAGATTTCCTCCATTAAATACACACAATTCGCTTTACAAGTCTAATAGTAACGTTATAAATTTTCATATCAGTTCGCCGCTTTTGCCCGACAAAAAAAAAAAAAATGGCGTCAATATAATTCAAATCAAGTGAAACCCTTACCGAACGCAAAACTGGTAATTAACTCGATCACTTTACTAAGGATTACTTGGTTCGTGCAAGAGAACTAATTCAACCAAACTGGCCTAAAAAGTCATTTGACATACATATTTAACTTATGTAAGTTATTTTTTGTGTTTATTGCTTTCCTTTCTTACCTAGCCACTGTGCAACTTTGCCAACCTAATCAATTTTTTTGTTAAATGTAAAAATGAACAGTGTAGGGAAGCTGGCCAGAAATGTGAGCGGACCTTCAATTATTCTGTAAAGTAAAAATAAAAATTACAAAACAATTTCCACAGGCGGGGTGTGGCGTGTCTTTCACTGATTTATCGCTACTACCATAGAAAGTGCTCGGTTGAACGACATCTCCTGGTTCCATCAGGCCTGACCTTCACGGCTAAGACCCGCCATACCACATACATTGTAACAAACCATCCTCAGACCCTCCGTATTCCATAGGTGAGGAGTAAGTTCCACTCAAACAGCTTCTTCCCGCAAAACATGCCTTATGGAACAGACTCCCATGAGGATGTTTCCCAGCGTACTACAATCTTACACTATTCAAATCTAGAGTCAACTTTTATTTTCTCCTATCTATATAAACAACCCCTAAACGTAACCGTCTACCTCTAGTGTCTCTCTGGCCTTGTACAGGGTGAATCTTATTGTAGAAAAGTATACTTTCGACTTTCTCAGTCATTATCAAGGACCATCATGGTGTCTGTGTGGGAGTTCGAATTCATTTGTTTGCATCCTGGTATTTTTTGTGAATTTAAGCGACTGAAATTATCTGGCGTGACGTGGTGTGTAACGTCTGCTCGTCTTGAAATGGACCTCCAATCGGTTGTTAATTGGGGCAAGAAATGGCTGGTCAAATTTAACGCCTCAAAAACTAAACTACTCTCTATTAATCACCATAGAGATCCTTCCCTGCCCCCCTTAGAATGTCTGATAGTCAACTTCTTGAGAGCAACTCTCTGCGTCTGCTCGGTCTCACGTTGACTGCTGACCTGAAATGGAACAAATACATTGAGTCAATTGCTTCGTCCACCGCGAGAAAAGTTGGCTCTCTGTGCCGCGCCAGGAAATTTTTCTCCCCGGAATCGATACTTCAAATCTACAAATCAACCATTCGCCCTTGCATGGGGTATTGCTGCCATATATGGTCTGGTGCACCTTCTGTTTACCTCTGAGTTCTTGACAAGATCCAGAGGCGGATATGTAATATAATTGGCCCTGATCTGGCATCTCGTCTACAGTCATTCTCTCACAGACGCGCCGTCGCCTCTCTCTGTCTTTTCTACAAATACTTTCATGGTAATTGCTCCGATGAGCTGCTTTCACTGGTTCCTAGACTTCATGAATTCAAGCGCCCTACGAGGCTGTCATCCCGCTCTCACCCTTTCACTGTAGAAACTTTTAAATGTAGCCGTCTCTTCTACTCCAATAGCTTCATACCTCGCACCTCTCGCCTGTGGAACACACTTCCCTATTACAGTTTCCCTGAGAGCTATAATCTCCAACTATTCAAATGTAATGTCAATGGACATCTCCAGTTACCTTGATCTATCCACTATCCCTCTCCTTCCTTCTATCACTCCTATCTGCTCTCGCTCCAAATCTTCTGTAACCCCCTGCATCCTAGCTTCACACCTTGCTCGGGGCGTAATGCTTAAAAAAAATATGGCCGCACGAAAAGAATTCGAATTATTTTATATTTATTAATTCGTTATTCTTATCCAAAAGATCGTACACAATACTTAACACCTTATGTGAAGACTGCAAAAATATAATAAAAATTAATTAGGTTTGCTATTAATTTTTCAAATTTAAACGTTTTCATGTATCTATCGATCTCGCAACCTTTCATCTAATTTCGAACCAATCTCTTTATATAATCTACAAGAGCAGGGTTTGCTCATCCACTGTCTATTATTTAGAGGTATATTGTTTAGTTTGTCTTTTTTCTGCAGTGTTATTGATAGTACTGGTGCCACTGAATCTACGTATCTACCACACCAACTATTGCCTATTCTATAAATATTTGCACGGCAATTGTTTTGATGATTTTTCCTCTGTGATACTTCGATTTCATTAACTTTATTTGCAATACAAGATACTATGTCTCACAATTTCATTGACAAAATCTCTAAAAAAAAATAAAAAAAATAAAATGTCATAATCTGATTATGTAGGTATATATCAAAGAGATTGGTTCAAAATTAGCTGAAGGGTTGCTAGATCGACACATACATGAAAATGCTTGAGTTTTAAAAACAACAAAAATCATATAGACGCCCCCGAAAAATTTAATTCGGTCGAGCACTCTTGGGAGAAAGCGTGAATTTGTAAACAATGACTACTGATGTTAATATTGCAAAGCTCTTTTATGAATTGAGCCCTCTCAGTTATTGGTGTGTGCATTCAAATAATAAGTATGTAAAAATACGCCTTCCACTCAACCGAGCGCTGATAGCGCAGGGGTAAAATCTCCGACAGATGCTAAATCAGTCGTGTTTCGCTCCCCGCAATCGGATGTCTAGCCACACTGATGAGCTACGAAACAGTCTGTCTGAGAATGACAATATACATACATACATATATATATATATATATATATATATATAAATAAAAAATGAATTCATCAAGTCTGATAGAAACCTCAACAGAATGCATTCGTACTATATTTGGGACTTATCAGCAGTGCGCATCCACTACCGAGAATTGAAACCCTGACAGTTAGGTCGTCAAGCAAACATCATACTAACTGTTATATATATATATATATATATATATATATATATATATATATATATATATATATATATATATATATATAGAGTAAAGTTTTAAAATCCGTTGGTATATAATCCTAGTGGATTCTAGTAATATAAGATATTAAAACTGATCAACAAAAAGAGCTCAGAGCAATATAATTAATAAACAAATAAATCCAAGATTAACTCATATAGAGAAAAGTCTATTTCGGCAGTTGATGTTGGCGGTCGTCTGTCTTATCAACCCCAGTGTGGAATGAGTTCATGTCTAAAAGGTTAGGTGAGGATTTAACTGTGAAAACTAACAAATCAACCCAAATCGAACTTGCCGAAAACAGAATTTATCCATTTCAATGTTTCAGTCAGACGAAAGACACGAGAGGGGGATCAGGGGAGAATGGAAGCTATCTGTCTTAAAGGGAAGAAATTTTATTTAAATAAACCCGAATATTGACCTAATTCCCGTTAATTCGCTACATCATTTTATTTATATATTTTTAATTTATTTTTTAGATTTTTAAATTAAGAATTCATTTTTTCATATAACCCCAAATTAGTGCCATAATGTCAGTAATTTATATATATATATCTGTGTGTGTGTGTGTGCGTGTGTGTGTGCGTGCGTGTGTGTGTGCGTGCGTGTGTGTATGTGTGTGTAACAGCAAAAATGTCTAATTGCAAGTACTTTCGACGGTTCTACACATTTAAAAAAATATTTCGATTTGGATTATATTTTTTTTTGTCTCGGATGCTATCTGAATTTTACCAAAAACAAAATAGTTCCACGCCTAGTGATGACTGTTAGAACCGTCGAAATTACTTGCATATTTGGTTGTGTGTGTGTGTGTGTGTTTATATATTGGATCGGATTTCCTACATTTTTCAACCGATTTCAACAAAACTTCAAAGGACTACGTAAAATTACCTTGCGGTGGTTCTGACAGCGCCAAAAATTGGAAAGACATAATTGTTTTTGCACGAAATCAATTGGAAAACACGATTAAGAGGCATCGCTGTTTCGAGAATGAAAGGGGGACAACTCATATCGAGTTATACTTATTATAAAACCCAGGTTGTTTGTGTGTGTGTGTGTGTGTGTTCGTTTATATATGGGATCGGATTTCCTACATTTTTCAACCGATTTCAACAGAACCTCACTTTTTTTTTGGCAGGTAGTATTTCTTATTGTCTTGCACACTTTTTTTTCTTTATTTTTACATTCAGAATGCTTTAAAAATTCCATTTACAAGACAATTGTTTATAATAAATTTCTGTTCAATCGGTAGACTCATAACCATTGAAAACAATGTTATTCTTTGAGTTTAGGTTTGACCAATTCGTAAAAAAAAAAAAAACTAATTAAGACATGCGTGTCCGTCAACCTTAAAAAATAATCTTTGTCAATTTTATTTTTCAGTCTTTATGATGGTCGATACTTGATCTATCTCTTACTATTATATGCTCAGGCAACGCCGGGTTCTACTGCTAGTCTGTAAAATTTTTTTAGCGAAGGGATTTCGCCCTGTTATATCATTAACTTTACTAATTTAATTTTTGTATGAATGATTCATTGCAATACACACACACACACACACACACACACACACACACACACACACACACACACACACATATATATATATATATATATAGGAATAAAAAAAAATGAAAATTATTTTTATATATTTTATAACAACGAAACGCTCATGAACGAAAAACTGTAAGAGGGCGAGAAAAAATGCATGAAACTTTTGAATATATTTCATCTCATCCACATTCAACCAAACATCTATAAATGAAGGTTTACTACTCAAATACTATATATATATATATATATATATATATATATATATATATATATATTCAAGAAGGCATTCCTGTGAAGATGATATGCTAGTTTCATACAGTTATCTCATGTATTGATTTAAACAGCTAATATTCAAGGTTTGATTACCTGCAGAAAACAAATGGAGTCAGTGAAAAAGAAACCTTTCCCAAATTGTGGCATTATGAATTATTTCGAGTGTCAGGAAACAAGGGCAAAGAATGCCAAGCGGGATTTCATGAACGTCGCTTCGCAGGGGAGGCAAAAATTACAGACAGAAGAAAGAACTTAAAAAATGGTGGTTTTCACGAGCACAAGAGAGAATTTGAAAAGATGTCGTCTATTTTGAAGCTCGACTCTTGTTACGACAGAGTAGGGGTGCCTGACAGGAATTTTTCGAAATCTATCATCTGCGATGGTATTTAGTTTTACTTATTCGTTCCTCATTTTAACATTTTTAAACTGATGTTATACTCTAATTCGCATATAGACGTACATGATGTCTGCGAGGCGAGCTCAAGAAATGGCACTGCTTGATTTATTCTAAAAACATCCAGAACAGCGGATGTACATATATACATACCTACATGCAAATATAATTGTTATTATATGTATGTGTACGGTCCGCTTTCTTTCGCGTTATATATATATATATATATATATATATATATATATATATATATATACGTATGTATGTATACTCCTGTTGCTATTAATTTCAGTATTAATAAAAATAATACATGGATATCAACTCAAATTATCGTACTCACTAAAAACTAACGTTTATAGTAATAAGAATTATAGATATATATATGTATGTGTGTGTAAGTATTCATTATCTATTCATCTATATCTATCTATCTATCTATCTATCTATCTATCTCACGTGTACATATATATATATATATATATATATATATATATATATATATATATATATGTGTGTGTGTGTGTGTATATGTATGTATGTATATATATTCCGTTTACGAGCGTAGCATGTAGAATTAACCTTGACGTCCCTATTACCCAAAATGTAAGTATATATCAGAATTTGGGAAGGAAATCATATATATATATATATATATATATATATAAATTAAATTATTTGTAAACAGTTTAGAGACATTCTAATATATATCAAACATTATAATCTTTATGAACCCACAAAATAACACTTTCAAAGTAAAACAAAATAATAGCACCTATTTCTAGCCTTTTTTTACAAAGAAAATTAGTGACATCTTCTCTCTTAACTTCCTTCTCTCTTTTTCTCTCTCTATTTTTTTCTCTACCCCTTCGATATTAATATATAAATTCCGTTAGCTTAACCGTTTAAATATCTGCTAACTCACTCATATCTTTCTCTCCCCTCACTTCCTCACTTCGTGTATTTACATATGTTTAATACGGCCCGTCAAAATGTGTAAATTTTCTTTTTCATTTTTGTTTGGAAGTAAAGTTGATGATCCGCAGTCCTTTTAAAAGGGCTGTGGTGAAATAATTATTACATGGAACCCAAAGTGGTCTGTTTTTATTTAAATTATTTGCTCTGGATTTACATTGAGCTCTTTGGATTTTACCCACCTTAGGTTTACCCATACGGACTACCTAGTTTTTCATAAACTATATATATATATATATATATATATATATATATATTAATAAACATATATATATTATCCCTCACTATTAGAACGTATCCAAGTTTTATTTGTTTTTTTTTATTCTATATTTACATTCCGACCTGTTAGTAATTTCTTTTAGTCCATTTAGAATTTGTTTAGGCTATCCAGAGGTTGTAGTCCTTTTTAGTTAGTTATATACCTCCTGCTCCCGTTTGTTGAGAGTTATGAGTTATAACTAGTTATTTGAATTTGCCTTTTCACAAAGACACGTTTAAATTGCCAGGTGATGGTGTTCTGGTGGACTGCTGGATTACATAATTTAAAATTTGTGTATTTAGGCAGCAAATTCTCTTTTAGTCATCACTGATTAAAGACATATGTTAAAAAAATCAAAGAAAAATTAAGACATTACATAAAGGAACTATATACCTCCTGAAAAAACATTACTGACTGATGTAATTGACAAAACAACTTAATGAATAAAAAACACAAATCACACCAAAAATATTATGAAAAAGAAGGACAAGATCATCAACATACAACAAACTATCCAAAACCTACAAACATTGCTTGGAAGAAAAATTAGCTATTATTATCTTCCGAGACCAAAATAAATTATTAAATAAATTGAGCTCATCTCAAAATGCAAACATGAAAGCTAATTTCTTACTAAGTTAATTAAATATCGAAAACTCAAAAGAATAAATAAAAATGTACAAAATAATATTAAAAAAAAGTAAAATAAATAAACACAAACAAATAATAAATAAATAGAACCACTCCCGTTAGAATAGACGAAACAGAAAAAAATAATTAGATACATAAAAAAAAACAAGTAAAAATAATCAATCCAGGTAAGTCAATAAGGTAAATAATAAACAATGTAATAAACCAATCCCGCCAAAATAACAGTTAGATTAGACTACAGCAATCAATCCAAAAATTGGACGAAAAATAGCTATAGCAGCTATATAACGATAAAAAATTACTACGTTACAAATAAAAATATATAACATAAAAAGTCAGTAAATAAATAAGAAAAAACAAGTAAAATAAATTAATCCAAATAAATAAATAAATGAACAAACTACCAAACCGCTCCTGCTAAAATGACCGTTCGAACAACTAAAAATGAATAAGCAAAAATAAGTAAAAATAATCAATCCAAGTAAATAAATAACATAATAAACAAATTAAAAACTATCCCCCGCCAAGATAACAGAACAGACTACAGCAATCAACCCAAAACTTGTACGAATATCTTTATCTTCCCAGACCTAAACAAACTATTAAAAAAGCAACCTAAACAAATCCCCAAATTTTTACAACGTTAATAAAACAACGAAAACCGAAAAGAATAAACACATATATAAAATGAAAATTGAAAATAAATAAAAAGAAATGAAATAAATTAACCCGAGTAAATAAATGAATAAATAAACAATCACTTCCGCCAAAATAACGGCAAGAATGGACTACCCACAATGCACCACTGACCGATATATATAAATGTTTGAGAAAAAAACCCAACACTCAAGGCCTGTCGATTGCGTCTAGCATAAAACAGCCTCTCGCCTCTGAGTGCTGACTTCAATGTTCACACACACACACACACATATATATATATATATATATGTATATGTATTGAGTGCGACGATGAATTGTCATATAAATGACGCAAAAATGAAAATAACACAGATATATCTTTTTAATATATCTTCCAAAATTACACCAAATATCTTGAAATACCAAAAGTTAAATTTATTCAATAAAATAGCCAATGGCCTCAACCATGGACTCCAGGCGACTTCGGAATCTGTCTATATCTCTAAGATTAGTTATTATGATTATTTGCATTACTTACATTATCCGGACTGTTATTCTCATCTTCATAGTTATATTCACAATATTTCAGCCGTTGTAGGCTCCGGCCTTCTTCAGGTGATTGGAAGTTTGTCCATCGACCTAGTGTTCTCGTTGTACGTGCAGATTCACTTCTGGATGTCTCAGTTATTTCCCTTTAAACTCGGCTCTTTTTGCCCCACAACTGCTGTGGTCTGATATTGAACTCACAACTCTTTAGGTCTAGTCACTGGATCTAACCAGCATCTTTAACCACTGGGCCACTGGCTTGGTATAAATTGATCTGATGGGTTGTTTGCTATGGTACCTAGACATTTTAAAAAATTTAAGCCCATACTAGACCGGCGTCGAGATAAGCATCAATTTACAATTGATCTGACAAGATGTAACCGTAAGTTCTATGCTAACAGTTTCTTTTCTGGCACTTCTTGCTTGCGAATTTCCCGCCCTTCTTCATTCTGTTTAGCCAACTTTAATCTTCCAAAATTTACAGGCATTAACAATCACTATCTGTTGTCCTCCTAGTCCCTCTCCCGTTCATTATTGATGTTTCTGTTCCTAATTCACACCTTGTAACCCCTTGTATCTTAGTATGTTTAATGCCTTGCATAGGGTGATACCGATTAATACTCACACACACACGTACACACAGACACACACACACACACATATATATATATATATATATATATATATATATATTGATAAAAATATAAGAGAGTTGACGTTGAAAAAATTCTATATAGCACATACACGTCTTTCCAAAACAAATTCCGATGTTTGATTACTTACTCAAAATTTGAGACGTTCGACGCCAAGAACTTTTCAGACTGATATATATATATATATATATATATATATATATATATATATATATATGTAGCTGTGTGTGTGTGTGTGTGTACACGTGCGTGAGTACATGAATTCCTGCTTTTATCTATTATTTTTACATGCTGATATCGCTTTTGTACAAAGTCATGACATTCTTTTTGTCAGCGAAAAACTCTTTCTATCGGAATTCTGAAATGGGGGTGGGGGGAAGTAAAGAAGACGAGGACGGATTTAGTTTTTCTTTGATGCCTACAAAAAACCCATTAAAAACAATGTCTGTGCTTTTTATATCTTTACGCGAAAAGGTAAACTCGATAAATAGCCTAACACACACACACACACGCACACACACACACATATATGTGTGTGCGTGCTTATATATATATATATATATATATATATATATGTATAAAATAAAATTGGCCAAAGCATGAACTGCTGAAAAAATCAATAAATGAATAATAATAATAATAATAATAATAATAATGTCGGAAAGTGAATAAAAGAAAATAATCTGATAATTATTGTGAAAATAAAGTAGTATAAAATAAAAGTAAAAATACATATTTCCTGATGAAAACTCCGCTATGCTGCACTCGAAATGTCGCCAGGTGCCTTTGAAGTGGTTTTAGCTTCAGGGAAAGCATATGTGAATTGGTACACACGGTAATGGAGGCGCGAAGCAAGTACTGAAATAAAAGTCTTTTTTTTTTAAAGGACGTAAATGTTTTCAATGTAGGAGAAGAAATTTCTATTTTATTATTCATTTTTTTTTCTTTTTCTTTTTCACTCGGTCTAATTGATCCGGAATGACGTCAGGTCAGCACTTAATGCAATGATTATGTCAGGTTTGCCTGCAAATGATAGGCAAATATATCTGAGTATAAAATGGTGAATTCATGAAGATGATAGTAAGCGATGTGTTTCCTGATAATTATTGGGGCCTGAGATTATGGTGGTAGAAATAGTCTTTATGGCTATCACGGAATGAAGCCTTAGTTTATAAGTTTAAAGAAAGAACCAGCTAATAATAAAAGATAAAATAGAAAGCTTTTAATGGTAATAGCGACAGAACAATAGTCTTGAAGACACAAACTAGTGTCCATTATGGCGACTCGATTTTAAGACCTAGTTAATGAAGAGGGAAACATCTGTTTATTATGTCGATAAAGACTGAAGCTTTAGTTCACGAGGATCAAAATGGTAGTCGATTAAGATGAAAACCTACCTAAAGAGGTCGAAACGTCAATAAAATCTTTAACATCTAGTCTTATTCTTCCTTAAAGGGGAGGTACGGTGGAGTAATGGATAGCGGCTCGGATTGAGGTGATCAGAGAGCCGAGGTCAAAGTTCAAATCCATTACATTCACTTAGGTGATAATACCCTTGGGAAAGGTATGAATCCTCTTCTTCTACCCCCACTCCAAGCTATGGGCAAATAGGACAGACCGGGTTCTATAGCCTTGGATGGCAACTGGTATACCGCAGAAAGAAATGACAACCTACTGCGGGAAAAAAATCCGCCTCGTCAGTCATGTATCGAAAGATACATGATCGCCTAAGCGTGTATCACGCATGGCACATAACTGACTGACTGACATATTCCCCACATTTGTTCGGATTCCGTATCCCACTCACACACACATACACACACGCACAAACATCGACATACTTACAACACAACTGCACACACACACACACTCACACGCGGACACACACACAAACATCGACATACATACAATGCAAACACGCACACACACACACACACACACATACACACACACACACGAATACAGGAAGACCGATATTCCGTAACAGTACTCTTTGCTTGTAACGAAAGTTTTCTATTTCTTAATATTCTGCTTAGCTTTTGAAAGGCATATTTCGCTATTCCAATGCACTTTCCATCCTCTGTTAGAACACTTCCCAGATATTTAAATTTCTGTAACTGCTTGATTTTAGTGTCCCCTACCTGTAAATTGAATTTTGTGCTCATCTTTTTGCTGATGACAATGCATTCTTTAATTGGAGGGGGGGGGTATCTCCAATTTGTAATTTGCATGTTGAGCTATTCCATTTGCTAGCAACCATACATTCCGTCGTCTTGCAGTTCATATTTTGACCTTTCATTCAAGTAAGTCAAAAATCAACAAAAACATAAAAATAAAAAAAATAAATAAAAATAAAATTAAAAAAAGAAAGAAGTAAAATACCTCAATAAATCAATGAAATACTTTTGGAATATATTTGAACTTACCAAGGTACGTATCCTTTTATGTCGCTATTTTTTTTATCATTTTTTGGCGCCAAGTATAGAAATAAAAAAAATAAAACATGGCGGGATAACGCTTCTTTTTTGATTCCACGATTTCAGAAAGAAAACAGTTGCGTCTCTTTAAACCAGAGAGATTTAGCTTTCAACGTCTGTTTAATGTCGATTTTCATTTTTCTTTCTCTTATGTGTAAGGCGTGGTTGACAGTCCGTCCATTTTTCTTTATTGAGAAATGTCTGCAGACGTTTCTTATTTTCTTTTTTTTTTTATTTAAAGAAGCATTTAATTACAAAATCACAATAATTCCAACTTCTATTAGAAACGAATGTCGGCGTTCCGGTTAGATTTCTAAACCGGAATTCACGAAGTCAGCGGTTGAACTTCCGGTCATGGCAACGTATATATATTTATAGTAGAGTAGATTTTTTAGGCTGGGTATTTCCACATTCAATTCAATCATCACGGAAAAAAAAGAGCAACAACAATAATAATAATAATAATAATAATAATAATAATAATAATAATAATAAAAGGTGTTGAGATATTGTTGCATATTTTTAAACATTGTCTCTTTTCTTTTCTTGAAGACAGTTTCTTTTTGCCTTTTCCTCAATCCACCATCTTCACCTGCTCATTCACTTTCCCTTTCGTTGTGTCTTCATGTAACCTTCTGCGTTCTAGCGACCTTGTTATCTTGCTTCTTCAGGTGATTGGAATGTCGAACTGAACCCTTTATTCCACTCACTGGGGTAGACTGTTCTAGTTCCACGAGCCATCTCTAATAGATGTCAGTTATCTCATGTTAATTCCCCTCTCAAAGTTCTCCACTGCCTTAACCGTGTACTGAACTCACAGTCTTTGTGTCCTGTCACTGGATCTAACTAACGCCTTTAGCCACTGTGCTTGAGGACATCTGCGTATGAATATCTGGGTATTATAAACCTAATGTCTTCAGCAACCATTTTTACCAGTGCTCATATTGCGAAATAAAGCGTTCAGTTCGACATTCGAACCAACTTGAAAAGGCCGGAGCGTACAACGGCCGAAACGTTTTGATAAACATGGCGACAAAGATGAAGACAATAGTCCGAATAGTGTAAATAGTGTATTGTTATTTTTGTTATCTCCTTTGATTTCTGTTGTATACTAATTTCTTTCCGGGCCTCGACCAGCGACCTAAGATAAAAAATGACATCATGACATTTTGCACTGACCATTTTTTTCAGGAAAAGAACTCTATGATCTGTTATACAGGAATAAAATGTCGCTGCCGATACTTGAGTTTGAACATAGATCGCCAGTGAGCAAACACAAGCGATCCCATTATTGAATGAAGTAGACCACGCGACCATAGAGGGAACGCATACATGGAAGGTAACGTGACGTCTAATTGATTTCTACTCTATCCTCTGTTACTATAAGGAACGCTATTCTCTACTCTATTCACTATACTATTTCTCTATTAAAATCACGATTCGGTGGTTACTATTCGAACGAGTATTATCAAGCAAGTACTATTGTAGTGACTGCTATGTTTTTCACGCCCACATTTTATTCGTCTGCAATTGGCTAATAAATCAATACTGCCTTTCTATATGACAATTTAGCCATCGTTGCTTTGAATTTTTCGGTTTTGAACTTGCTTACTTGTTTCGTTAGTACAAATTGGTCTAATTCCTTAAACTAAATCTGTAGTTTTTGTTAGTTAACCGCCTTTGACGATGGCTTTGGCACATATGTCGATTCCGAACTCCATCCTAATGTCTTCGCTGAATATTTAGATAATGCTCAGCAGATTTTTCTGCTGGTTGACATCCTTGGCAAACACTTTAACATCATCAGTATAGAATAGGTGATTCAGTTTACCATTCTGTGACTTGTATCCGTAGATACAGTTGTTCAGTAGGCCGCTGAGTGCCGCTAAAGCAAGGCAGAAAAGTAATAGTGACAATGAATCTCCTTGGAAGATTCAGCTTTTGATGTTGATTGGTTGCGATGTTAATAAGCCATTTGCATAATTTATGTTTAACATAGTCTTCCAGTTTTTAATCCTCTTCATTGAGAATTTAACCGTTGTGTGGCATGCTTTGTATATTTTTAGTCTCTTCTCTATGAGTGTGATACATTGTCAAACGTCATTCTGTAATCGATCCATTCTATCGATAAGTTTCTTTTCCTTATTTTCATCTCTCCCAATATTGTTTTATTGATAATTAGTTGATCCTTGCATCCGTGACTTTACATATCCTTCGGGAGAAAATTGCTTTTCTCAAGGAAGATGTATGTCTGCTCCGTTATGATAGAAATGAGTACATTGTTGGTAGGCAGGTGACGGGCCTATAGATCTTCGGCTTCTCTGTCTCTTCTGTGTTTAGTAGTAGGAATGATACTCTTCACACGAGCCATTTAGGGCATTTTTCTGGGTTTATGATTGGTTTATCATTGTACTCTCGTGCGAGGTCCTGGTGGGTGTTAGATAGTTTTTTTTATCCCAAATTTGGCTATTTGGTCTATTCCTAGTGCTTTCAAGTTTTTGGTTTTGCTGATGGCAGCGGTTGTTTCATTATTATTATTATTATTATTATTATTATTATTATTATTATTTAATAATAATAATAATAATACGATGTTCAGGTAGTGGAATTTTAAGCGACCTGAAACGAGAAATATGCAAGCCGAGTTCAAATTCCGCCCGAATTCATTGCATTGTATTTTACACAAATATCGTATATATCCGTGTGTAACTCGATTTCATGTATAGGACTGTTCCAGATTTTTTTTGTGAAACGCCTGATTTTTTTTCAGAAGATTTTACTTGTGTATACTACAAACGGTAACAGAAAAAGCATGCTTCTTAACCCCTTCAAAGTAATTACCTGTGTATAGTACGACCCACTGATTTTGTTATAGAAAACGGATTACAAAAGCAAAACAACAACAACAAAAAAACTCGTACTTTACTCGATTATATATGATACCCTGCAGAAATGGTATGAATCCAGCTCTTCTCCCACCAAGCTATGGATTAAATAACAGGTAGCCTGCAGGATAGGATTAGAACACGGCTCGTTGATTTGTCATTCCGAAGTGCGTCCAATACACTACTCGCATATTCTTTTTTCTTTCTTTTTTTCTTTTTTAATTCTTTCATCTTTTCTTCTCTCTTTTTTCCTCTCTTCTTTCTTTGTTTCTCCCTTCCTTCATTCTTTCTCTATTTTTCTTTTTTCTCCCTCTCTTTCTTCCTCTCTTTCTTTTTTTCTTTCTTTTTCTTTCTTCATCTCTTTCTTTCGTTCTTTCTTTTTTCTTTCTTTCTTCCTCTCTTTCTTTCTTTCTGTTCCTTCCTTCCTTCCTTTCTTTCGTTCCTTCTTTCTTTTTCCTTCCTCTCTTTCTTTCTTTCTTTCTTTCTCATAATATACTTTAAGTTTTCTGTTATGGTTAACGTGCTTTTTTATTTCACTATAAAGATTTGAACGTAACTTTTTCGACACAACTGCATTAAATTGGTGACCATGATACATTTTTTTCTTTGCATCCAACTGCAGATTATCTTGTGACTCGTCACTCCAGAAGCAGCTCTACATATTGCAGTCTTCTGTTTGTATAAATAGCGAGATCGTATCTAACGCAAACTTGCTAGGCCTATCACCGAGCTTCCAGCACTTGACATTCCGTAGAATGGTTACCCATCTGAATACTGACCATGTCCAACGTTGATTGAAACCGGTGATAGAAGGAAACGCGTTCGTTTAACGTGATATGGACATAACTAGACAGTTTTTTTTTTTAATTTTGAATGTTATAGTCTTATCGGCAATATTGTGTTGAATTTAAAGTGAAAAATTCGAATAATAAGTTGCAGAAAATTATAAATTCGTCGATTAACTGCGTTAACGAAAGAAAGAATGAATTGTAAGATGGGGATAAATGAAAATGAGTAATAAAAGGAAGCTTGCACAAACATCGACGGCTCCCAAAGGAGTTCTGTCGTTCCAATGTAACTCACAAGGCTTGGGTCACACCGAGGTATGGTTTTACAGGTAGTTTCAAAATGTGCCGCATGCTAGGATCGCCTCCCTCAGATCGATAGCATGGAGAGAAAAATGAAATATAAACTCTGGAAAAAGAAAACGAAGAAAGTTAAGAAGAAGAAGAAGAAGAAGAAGAAGAAGAAGAAGAAGAAGAAGAAGAAAATAAAAAGAAAAAAAAGAAGACAAAGAAGAACATGAAGACAAAGAAGAAGAAAAAGAAGACATCAAAGAAGACGAAGAAAGTTGAGAAGAAGAGAAGAAGAAGAAGAAGAAGAAGAAGAAGAAGAAGAAGAAGAAAATAAAAAAAAAGAACAAGAAGAAGACAAAGAAGAACATGAAGACAAAGAAGAAAAAGAAGACATCAAAGAAGACGAAGAAAGTTGAGAAGAAGAGGAGAAGAAGAAGAAGAAGAAGAAAATAAAAAAAAAAAAAAAGAAGAACATGAAGACAAAGAAGAAGAAAAAGAAGACATCAAAGAAGACGAAGAAAGTTGAGAAGAAGAAGAAGAAAATAAAATGAAAAATGAAGACAAAGAACAACATGAAGAAAACAAAGAAGAAGAAAAGAAGACAGCAATAAAGAAGAAAACAAAGAAGAAATCAAAGAAGAAAAAGAAGACAAATAAGGAGTAAAAAGAAGACACCAAAGAAGAAGGAAAAGAAGAAAACAAAGAAGAAGAAAAAGAAGACAACAATGAAGAAGAAAAAGAAGACAAAAAGAAGAAGAAAAAGAGAAGAAAACAAAGAAGAAAAAGAAGGCAAATAAGAGAAAAATGAAGACACCAAAGAAGAAGAAGAAAACAAAGAAGAAAACAAAGAAGAAGAAAAAAGACAAAAAGAAGAAGAAAAATAGAAGAAAACAAAAAAGAAAAAGAAGGCAACAAAGAAGAAGAAGAAAAATAAGAAAACAAAGAAGAAAAAAATGGACAAAAAGAAGAAAAAGAGAAGAAGAAAAAGAAGAAAAAGAAAACGACAAAAAGAAAGAAGACAACAAAGAAGAAGAAAAAGAAGAAACCTACAAGAAAAAAAAAATTGCAGAAGTAGAAAATGTCTTGAAATAGAGAAAGCCGAGAAGAATTTAAAATACCCAAGAATAATGAAATCTGGAAGAAAAGACTGAAATTGAAAGTGGAAAGAGAAAATGTCTACAAAAAATTTAGAAGAATAGAAAGAAAACTAGAAAAAGGAAAATCTAAAAAAAGATAAAGTAAAAGGAACAGATTGTAATTTGACATTCATAGAACATATCAAAGGCAAAAGTGGAAAAAAAGAGGGAGGCAGCCAGTGTACTGTCGTGAATTTAGGGCAATGATTATTTTAATATCTATTTTAATACGTTAAAAAATACTGATTCATATATATATATATATATATATATATATATATATATATATATATATATATATATATATATATTATAAATTATCTGATTTAAA
Source organism: Acanthosepion pharaonis (assembly GCA_903632075.3). Taxonomy (NCBI): domain Eukaryota; kingdom Metazoa; phylum Mollusca; class Cephalopoda; order Sepiida; family Sepiidae; genus Acanthosepion; species Acanthosepion pharaonis. The sequence goes on from CAHIKZ030003120.1 coordinate 1,920,780, forward strand.
ATATAGTTCTTTCGCTACACATGTCTGTATTATTATTATTATTATTAACGGTAAAGTTTTTCGGTATTTTTTTCTGGCTTTTCTTATTAATTTCCAGTTTACAGTATGTGTTTTATTGGATTCTTTTAAGTGCCAGAAATATTTTGAAAACGATGTCTGATTTCTGTACTTCATTTAGGATAAATAAGTACAGAAATCAGAGAAATAAATTTAAATAATGTAAGTAATTCTATTACATTTACTTGTTTTTAAAAAGAAATATAGTCTATTAGTAATTAAGAGTAAAAATATTTTAAAATTGCAGTTAAATAAAACGTATTCTAACCTTTTAAACACTCCTAGAAAGAATCTTTAAGTTTATACAAGTAAGAACAAAATGCCGAAAAACTTATTGCCGTTAATAATAATAATAATAAAAAACATCAGACGACATGCATTTAACGGATGACAGAATTCGTTGAAAAATACACCGCTACCCTCCCTAAACTTACCCTCTTTTTTCGAACGTAACCGCCCCTGTCAGAATGATTGGATTTCTCTGCATCCATGGAAACAGTAAATCATGAATTTGTATGTGCATTTAAAACTCAGTAAATTTAAAAATAAGTTATTCTAATATTCGCTTGAAGATGAAACGGAACTAATGCTTTTAATTTAATTATATAATTAAATTTAAAGTTTTTAGCTTCCATTTTTGAAACATGGTTATTACTCTCTAGCGAAAAAACATATTTTAAATCAGTTAATTTATAATATTTATGCTCTGTAAATTTACATTGAGCACTGTTTTGTGAAAATAAAAATAAAAAAATTTCATTAAGAACACTGGATTATATAATCTTACTGTTCTTTCTTTTTATTTATGAGCTGGTCAATCGCATTCGAGCATGCCCGTCTACTAGGGCGGCTAGTCAAACCCTATTGCAGAAGCTCGCTCAGGCACATTTGTGTTTGTTCAACACCCAATGAACCCACCTTTGGTCTATACTGCAACTATGCCGAGCTGACCTTAGTTTCAGTTTCTGGGAGAAAGCATGTTATCTGGCGTGATCAACAATGTGAACAAGGCCATTCCACAGTCATTTTTTCCCTTTAAATTCCAGATGAGATTGGCAAGTTTGATGGATTATCTATCTATATATATATATATATATATATATATATATATATATATATATATATACACGAACATTTCAGAGTGTTTGGGTGTCAATCTAAGGATAGTGTAGAGGATATGGAAAGAGTCGAATGAGTCTAATGGTGATTACGAAGGTACAGCATCTGGGAAAAAATTATATATATATATATATATATATATATATATATATGTGTGTGTGTGTGTGTGTGTGTGTGTGTGTGTGTGTAAGCAAATATATGGATATAGATCCGTCAGTATGAAGAAAAAATATACTGAAAAACAAAAAAAAATCCTAATATGCGATTATGCTATTTTAATGTTTAATGTCAACGTCGGACGTTTCGGTCTAATAGACCATCTTCAGGACATATTCATAAAACATAATTAACATAGACCATATACAATTCAACATAAAAAAGACGATGGACATAAAAGCAATACCAATCCAAACAGATAACTGAAATCTTTTATAAGATCAGCGTTCTGTTTAAATATGACCATGTCGTCGTCACGTGGGCGATGTTGTGAAAACGTATTCCTAAAATTTGAGTATTTTGAATGAAAAACGAAAAGAATTTTATTTTGATCTAAAACTTATATGTACGTTTGTCGAGCATTAATCTTGCTAGAAAAGGGGAAATATTAAAGAAGCCAGGTCTCGTGTTCACCGTGCGTGAGATAGATATTATGCCTGCTTCATAAATCCGACTAAGATTTTCATTCAAAATACTCAAATTTTAAGAATAAGTTTTCACAACATCGCCCACGTGACGACGACGTGATCATATTTAAATGGAACGTTGTTTGTTTTTTCAGTATATTTTTCTTCATTCTGTCGGATTTATATCAATATATTTGCTTATATATATATATATATATATATATATATATATATCAGGCTTTACAATGTGTAAGCAAGAAGCACAGTGTAGTTCCTAGGTGTTGACTTCAATGTCCACTTTTATATTTACATACGTGTGTGTGTGTCTTCGTAAAACAGTAGCTATAATTTATAAAGCAGAAGTAACAGATATTAATGGCCAAATTAAAACGCACATAGGATGTATGGAAGGGATTTTAAACGTAGATGGTACAATCATAGATCATCTTTCAAACTACGAAACTATCTGACCATGTGTGTAATTTAAAAGAAAAAAAAACAACAGGTATCCGTTGGTAAGCAAAACCGTACAACAATCACGACAATATTTGCAACCTCTGCCAAAAGGGAAAACTAGCGATTATGACATTTGCGTATCCCAAAAGCTTTTAAACCAGAAATGTGACGTCTTACGTCCTTGCTTACATATCAAAACATTTTTCTTAAATGCATATGAGTTTGGATAAAAAAAAGAAATTTACCCCCCCCTACAAATGCATTTACAATAAACTTGCTTTATTCACGTCCCTCTTCATCTTCTTTTTTCACATCCTCCCTCCTCCCTTTCCATTACACCCAAGGCGTGCGTTTGTTCATTTTTTTTAATAACAATGTAGTGTTCTATAGTTTAAAAAATAAAAAAGCATTCAGAGGTAATTTGATAAAAATCGCCTGAGGAGACCGTAAGGTTGAAACCAAGGTAGCGGATTCAACTGATCTCTTGATTTTTCAAGTTAAAATCTCTACACGTTATTTTTACTCTTCTTTTACGCATGTATTGAGCACTTTTAATACTACTCTTACCTGGTCTAATTCAACTCTGACCATTAACCTTATATATATATATATATATATATATATATATATATATATATATATATATATATATATATATAAGATCCTAATGTATATGTTTCATGTTTCTTGGTTTTCTTTTTTAAAACCTTTTTTTCTTTCGGGATTGATTTGATTATTGGCAAATCAAAATTCGAAGGTTTTTCGAAACGAGTATATTTTATATATATATATATATATATATATATATATATATATATATATATATATAAACAACGATTTGATACGACTAATATAATGACTTACAAAGGTACCTGGACAATTTCCTTGGGAATGTGAGATTTTCTTTTAAAAAACCAGTAAGCCCTATGTATATTTGCTTTACGTTGATGATGCATTTTCTATCTTTGATTCAATCAAAGACACCATGGCTTTTCACATCCAACGCAATCCCCACCTCCATCTATCTTTGCAATTTACTATGGAAATGGAAAGTGATGGCCGTTTCTTGGAAGTTCTTTTGAAAATAAAGATGGTTTGATTATTACCAACATTTATGGCAAACCAACGCTCACCGGTTTACATACTAATTGAAATTCTTTTGTAACTAAGTCCAGTAAAATGAACTTGATCTCTCCTCCAGCCAATCGTGTGTTGATTGATTTGTTCGCCCCGTACACCTAACCAGGAACTCGAGTAATTCGTTATTTTTTTATTCATAATGGTTTTGTAATAAACGTTTCTACGGAATTGGTATTTTTAGCCCCTCTTTATGTCCGAAAATTAATCAGTTTTAATGTTTTACTTTATATTATATCAAGAGGATTCACTTGGATTATATATTAAGTGAATTTCCTGCACGTATTTCTCTCTCTCTCTCTCTCTCTCTCTCTCTCTCTGTCTCTCTCTCTCTCTCTCTCTATATATATATATATATATATATATATATATATATATATATATATACAGGAAATTCAGTATATTCAGTTTATATATATACATATACATAGATATATATCATATATATATATATATATATAATTATTATTTATAAAAAATTATAACATTAGTATGTGATAAGATCACTACAAAAATAGCCATTTTGTTTCAACGCACTCTGTGGCTTATCAAGTGATGATGTTGAAAATAAAATAAATGGTTTTAAAAGTTTCAGATTAATTAACGATCCTACACTAGGGGGAAACATTGTTACAAAAGCTAGAATAACCAATCAAAAACCAAGTATAGAAAGATTCAAAAGCTTGAAAACGAAATCATGTTATAATAGCTATTCATATCTTTAAAATACGTGTAATATTAAAAAATAATTTATACTAACCAATAATTATAAAATTATATGATAAAATTTAATATTAAAATTAAAAACTGGCAATTTTAAAATCCAAATTTAATCACTATTAAGTTTAAAAATTACAAAATTATTGAGAAAAGAAAAAATATTGTCAGTTATATATATATATATATATATATATATATATAAGGCGTGGTGTGTGTGTGTGTGTGTTTGTGTGTGTGTGTGTGTGTGTAACGAATGCACGACCGCAATTTGCACCAAAATTTACATGCACATGCTCCAAGTTAGCGGAAATGCCAAGACCGACTTTGCATTTCCCAACTCCCGTCGATAGTGTATATAATCGATTTTTTCATGCTTCTATGGCAGTTTTCATGTAGTTTGCGGCAATTTTCTACTGGCCAGAGTGAGAGCCAATAGCTGGCTGCCACGAATAGGCAGGAAGATTCTATTGGCCAGTGTGAGAGCCAACAGCTGACTGACATAGCTGCATTCGTCACAAGTGGGAAAAAATTACATCTGCATGGCACTTTACTCCAATTAGCTCATTCGCTTGATTAAACTCAACGTTGATTCTGATTCCGCAGAACTGGGATGGGTGTGAAAAAGTATTTGTTGTTAACATTCTTTTTTCATTCAGTTTTTCCAGTTACGAGCTCTTTTTTAAAGCTGATCGTTTTGTGTTCATTTTGTTTAGTTCTTTTTTCGTAACAGATTTAATGTTTAGTATAGAGCTTAGAAAAAAACATTCGCAATATGAGATAGGCAAGAAGTAAGACATGTAGCAACATCAGCACGGCAAAGGGTACCCCTTTAAAGGCAAGGAAGTGCAAAATATTTTAAGTCAAGTGATAAAGCGATTGCTGTATGAGTCGTACGATTTTTGAATCGATCACGGCAACGCCGGGCCATGCTACTAGTATATATATATATATATATATATATATATATATATATATATATATATATATATATATGCATGTTTCATTAAAGACGACAGACACTTTACTACGGTTAAGCTTTTTATTTCATTTTTCTTGTGTTCGAACAAGGGCTTTCTTTTCTGGACAATGGGTGTGTAAAAACAGTCCAAATGTTTTATATTTCCGAGTGCTTTCGGCTATACGTTTAGCGATTATCAACGATGATTTGATTTTTCAGCTTAATTGAGTGTGTGCACTATGTGTATGTCTTAGTATGTGGTAGGGATGTTTTTAATTTCCGAATACGGTTAGCACATTGTGGCTTTGTTTTTAGTTAATATTGTTACGAGTTGGCTTTTTCTTTTTTATGATTAAAGCTTCCATTATTTTTAGTCTTTTTCGTACAGGTGGATGCAGTTAATATATTTGTGTTTTCTACTAGCCACGATGTGCTAACTGTATTCCGAAATTAAAAAACATCCCATATATATTAGTTGTGCTTTTGACTTTTTTGTATGTGTGTGTGTGCGTATATATTTATCTTTTCTGTCCATTTCTATATATTTGTCTTTTTTCTGTGCGTTGATCATTCCAGAATATTTGTTTTCCTATTCCCCCCCTCTTAAATTTTATTTATTAAACCCTTTTTTTTATCTGTATATCTTTACCTATGTAAGAAATATTTTAATAGTCTGTTTGCATTCGTTTAGTAACACTTTCAAACTTGAATCTTTGTGGGTGTGTATATGTCTATATCTTTATTAATGAATGTGTGTATGATTCCTTATGCGTATGTGTGTGTGATTGCCTTTCATTGTATGTATTTGTTGTCTGATATTATATATATATATATATATATATATATATATATATATTATATATATTTGGTCGGACATCTATTACCTGTTTTTGTCCGTGCTTTTGCGTGATTATATATCTAAATAAATCTACATGTTTGTTTATTATAATCTGATTGTGTCTGTATTGTCTTTTGCAGTATTTCCTCCTCCCCTTCCCATATCATCACTTCAAATGTATCTAAGTTGGTACGATGTTTTACATCCCCATTAGATTAAGGTTTATTTTAACTGAAATTTTGGCTTTTCAATTAAAACAAAATAAATAATAAAACCAGTGTATTTTTCCTCAGTTTCTTCTTTAAACTTTTGTAATATTTTAAACTTAATACAGGTTAAATTTAAAATTTAAGATTGGTCATTTTAAATTTTAAATTTTTTAGTAGAATTTAATATTAATCAGTTAGAATGATTTCTATTTTAGTCTAACCCTAACATAAAGGCATTAATTATTATAACCAAGTTTCTTTGTCATTTTTTTTTTGATTGGTCATTGCATCTTACGTAACAGCGCTTCCCTTAGCGAGGGATGTTTGATTGATTTGAACCTTTTAAAACTCTTTATTCTACATTCAACGCCATCACTTGATAAGACACCAGAAGTGTTAAAACAAAATGAGTATTTTTGTAGTGATTTTATAACATGTTTATATTATAATTTCCGAATAAATATATATATATATATATATATATATATATATATATATATATATATATATATATACGTTTTTTTTACATTTACTCGACAATATACATCAGAGGATAAAATGCATTGGTTAAGAATAATTATTCCTTTTGTCTTTATTCATATTGCCCTATATATGTGTATATAATAATAATAATGGGCTCTCCCCCGTCGGTTTTGACGTATGAGGATCTGCCAGCTTATCGATTCAGTTATGAAAGCTTGTGCGATAATCCTAAGTGGCATTTAAGACCCGCTAGTGATTTACAAAGGAGGCCACATATGGAGCAAATGTGAGGATTGTGAGATGAGATCACTGTTAGATTGGCTGACCTTTTAGATCTTGCTCTCGCTTCTTGAAGATGATTCAGACAAGCAGATAGAAAATTACCGATTCCACTAAAACACGTTGATCTCCATTCTACCCGCTCCAAAGCTAAGCGCTCAAGGGTGTTATGTGGTATATTAACTGCTGACAATTTGCTTTTCGGCTTGTCTTTGTATCTTAGCCATGGGCTTCCTACATTTCTGTAGCCCTGATCTAACTGGCTGTACATTAGGATCTTGTGTATCCTCTCATCAGACATTCTCAAGACATGACCAGTCCACCGTAACTGAGACTATATGATAAAAGTCCCGATTCCTCCAATATTACACCTGTTAAACAGGTCTACGTTAGATGTCCTTATCTTGAAGGTTGACTCAACAGATTGCACGCAGACAGCTTTATGGAAAACATCCAACTGGCGTATATGGTACCTGCATGGAGTTCACGACTATGAGCCATACAAAAGGATGACAAGTATTTTTCGTATCCAGTCGAATACCCGGCTCATTCCACAAGCGATGGCGAAGTTTGCCAAAAGCACTAGTAGCCGTCGCATATATATATATATATATATATATATATATATATATATATATATATATATATATATATATATATAGCCTTACTAGTGCCTTATATATATATATATATATATATATATATATATATATATTTTTCTGTGTGTGTGTGTGTAGAGAGAGGGATAGAGAGGGAAAAAGTGTGAGAATGAAGATTGAAGAAGATGAGATAATTTGGTAGGGACAGTCTATGTTTAGTTTTTTATTTTGTTACAGAATAATTCTAATTGTACCCTGTAATTTATTTTGTTATATAATTTAAAACTTTTTTGACTACTATTGACATATCTGGTCTGGTTCATTTGGGATTCATATCGCGTTTTTTGACGAAATCCAAAGAAAAATCCCTAATGTAATCGATCCTGACCTGGCATCACGACTTCAGTCACTCCCCAACGGCCGTAACGTGGCTTCCCTCTATTATTTTTTTCTAGGGATATTTTCATGTCATTTGTTCTGACAAGCTTTCCTCTTTGCTGTCGTGACTGTTTAAATTTACTTTTTAACTAGCTCGTTTCAAACGTTTTTTCTATTTTAATAGTTTATTTTCTCGAACTTCTCGCCTTCCGGCTTTTTGACATTAAACAATTTAAATGCGCCGTCAATCGCCATTTTTCCTCTACCTGGAATCTTTTCTTTTATTGTCCTATCTCCGCATTCAAATCTTCTCATTCTCTTTCACTCCCAGTAACACCACGCGTCTTAGTGTCATTAGCATCATCTTCGGTCTTCCTGAAACCTGTTATTTTATTGTTCTTTCTCCTTTTTAAAATCTTCTTTCACTCTCAGCAACCTTCCCACCCACTCCCGTTCCATCTTAGTGGCTTTATCGGCATGCTTGGGGTGAAATGATTTAAAAAAATGACTATGATAAATTAGATATATTTAGGCAGTAAGAATTTAACTACATTTGAGGTATTTGATATACTCGCAACGTATCGTGGGTAAAGAGTCGTTCAAAACTTCTACCCCTCACCCAGAAGGAAGAGCCATAACTGAGCATTTTTGCTGTGGCAATACATTATCATTACCATCGTCATCGTCTTGACTTTTGTCATCGAAGCCATATTGAAACTCCTCCATAACGGTCTATCAATGGCAGCTATCAGCAATTCTGGTATAGTCATGTTCGTCAATTGTTTGCCATTGTACAACCAGATTTTGCGTTGTTTTTATTTTTTTTTTTAAATCATTTAATCACCAGTTACTTACCATCGACTGAAGAAGTACAATCAAAGTATTGAAACATGATTTCAACTTGTTTTTATTAGAATTTCCTATATTTACACACACACACACACACGCACGCACGCACGCACGCACGCACACACACACACACACACACACACACACACACACACACACAGAGTTGAGCTCTCTGGGGAGGAGGTGTGGCTGAATGGTTTTGCAATCATTCCGTCCGCTCTTCAGGAGGTTTCAACAATAGTCCCCCCCACATTTTATTCATGAATCAACAGGTATTTTATGTCTATCGGTCTGCGCATCTGGGTGGTGATTACAACCGATCTCAAAAAGGCTGGACGAAGTAGACTACGTATGACAGGTATAAGACAGAAAGCGTCATTTGAAATGTCAGCGGCAGTCCCTTGCAGCTTTATAATATATATATATATATATATATGTATAGTAATCTTATATATAAAGTACAGTGTATGTGTCAGTGTCCTCCGATCCCACTGGGTCGATTTCAATAGCCCCAGAAATGTTAGGCAAAGGAACAATTTCTGGATTGCCAGATTATGCGAGTTTAAAAAATATATATGAATATATTATACTAGCCATTAGAGTTGCTTTCATGGTTCAAGGGGAGTAATTCTTATTTTCCTTTTGTATCCAATATTGCAGCTAGCTTAAAATTTTAATATATTAAAAAGAAATTTTCGTTTATCTTGGCTCTACTCTGAGTTTACGGAATTACATTATTTCATCAAAAGATTTTATTGTAATATATATATATATATAGTGAGAGAGAGAGAGAGAGAGTGAGAGAGAGAGAGAGAGAGAGTGTGTGAAAAATTTTACTTCCAAATTTTGAACTGATAATTTTCTTCTGTTTCCAGAAGCCGTGCGAGGAAATTTAAAATAATGCCACGTACGTTATAAAGTAAATTATCTCCGATTGCCCGCCAGCAGCAATAATTGAAACTTTTTTTTTTTAGACTTTTGTCAATAATTTTCCTGTTGCTTAATCTTATTGAAGTGTCTCAGAAGCAATATCTTCAAGGCTCAAATGGGTGAGTTGGAAGCATATCTGTTTTTCATTTGAATACGGAAAAATTCTAATGAGAAGTTGATTAGAATTTAAAATGGTACTCTCTCCTGATAAAACTTTTTTTTTTCTTCAAGAACTTTGAGCTGAGAAGATCAAAATGCAGGAAAATAAAAAGGGAATGTGAAATTATAAGGAAAGCGAGTAAAAATTAAGAAACCTCCCACCCTGCAAAAAGATGAAGCATAAAAACAAAGAAATTAAAACTAAGTTATCCTATGTTTAAATTATTCGATGGTGAAGAGGAGATCTGGAAGGTTTACAACAGTATACACTGCGTTCTGACTGTAATATATCGCTCGTTTCGTATGATACCAAAATATACTTTGTACGACTTGACCGTCAGAGAAATCAGGTGCATCAGCGGGTTGAACCGAAAAATACCCCTATTGTTACAATGTGCAGATACTCGCCTCATGAAATATCGGTAGCTGATGTAAACGGGGGCAATGCGTGGATTTTGGACAGAAGGATGTGTCACTAAAAAGGAAAGAAAAATTCTATGTAGAATCAACGTTCGGAGACAAACGCGAAGCGGCACAACAACTCACTGATATAACGAGCAGTAATATTATGTATGAGAGATCTTTTGTCTTTAGAATATACAGAAAAACTTACGCAACATTGCTCGCAAATCCGTAAAATGATGCGAATGTTAAAGATAATGGTCATTAAATCATTTATATATATATATATATATATATATATATATATATATATATATCTAAGTTACAAAACTGTTCCTCCCAATATAGTGGGAGAAACAAGTAGAAGTTTAAAAAATGCATTTATGAGCACAAAAGTGACCTCCCAAAAAACAACTTAGCTAATGCACTAGTCATGCATAGAAATAAATTCAACCATAATTTTGATTTTAAAAATGCTACACTCATAACAAAAGAAAATAACTCACTCAGAAGGAAAATTCTAGAGAGTGCCGCCATAGAAAATTACCCAAATATTAATCTACGCCAAGGTGTCTTCCCCATTTCACCTTTCTTAACAAAATTACTGCTCTCACAAACAAATGTACACAACAGATTCATAAAATCAAAAGAAAATGGTTGAATACATCAACACAGATATAATGACAATATTCTCCACACGTGACAAATACTGACGTTATTTTTAGTTAACAATATGAAAATAGCGTTTCTCTACATTCCAGTTGTTAGGTACATTTTGTTTTTGTTTTTATTAATTACTTTGTTCAATTAATTTCATTTTCGTTGCTTTGATAAAGTCCACATTGGACGAAACGCGTCAGCAATTACTAGTTTTCCTATTGTCATTTTTATTCATATATATATATATATATATATATATATATATATAAAGACATTCTTATGTTTAACATTTAAATGTTATTTAATACTGTTTAATATAAACAGAGCATTTACTTAAATACTTAAACATAAAAATGTCTTTAAATAATTGTCCGTCTTTGTCCATTTCATAATTGGCTCCTGAAAAATTAATTTCAGTTGAGCTCTCTGGGGAAGAGATGTGGGTTGGTAAACAGTAACTATTAGAGCTATATAGCGAGACTCTTCACTAATGCGAATTGAGTCACACCCGGTCACTGGGCGTGTTTATAAAGATAAACACGCTAAAAATCCACTTTGCGCCGATGGCTTAATGGTTAGAATCTCCAACTGACACCAGTTCAGTCGGGTTTCGACCCTAGCTGGAGGCAACCGGATGTCTAGCCACACTGATGAGCTGTGAAACAGCGAAACAGTCTGACACACAGAAGAACAACTTTATATTCAACCTATACAGCGAGGCAAATCTGAAACTATTGGAAACCCTAGCGAGATTTAGCAGTGGCGGCAACGATCTTAATGACATAAGATACGCAGCTGACACGATACTGATAGCAGACACAAATCTCCTACAGAAGTTAGCGACGGAGAGTTAAAAGAAAGGACTAAGCATAAACTACAAGAAGACAAAATGCATAGTCATCAGTAAAAGGATGAGCCCAAAATGCGATTTTCAGGTCAGAAACACTAGAATCAATCAGAAGCAGAAGTTTAAATATTTTGGAAGCGTCTTAACAGAGGACGGTAAGCGCGACACTGAGATCTGTAGACATATTGAGACATTCCAAAAGCTGGGCAGAGTATTGCGAGACATGAGGATTTCTTTGGTAACAAAGAAAAGAATACTGAGCTATTACGTGACATCTGTCCTTCTTTTATCGACAGCGAATGTTGGACGATTTCTTCAAAGATGAAGAAGAGACTCAAGGCGACAGAGACGTGTTTCTACAGAAATGGTTCTAAGGAGATCATGGATCGAGCGTGTGAGCAACGATGAGATCTTAGAGAGGTTGCAAACAAGGAGGAGAGTTATATCTAACATCAGGAAGAGGCAGCTGAAGTTTCTAGGACGCATAATGAGGAAGGAGGGCCTGGAGAATCTCATACACACGGGTCGAATAGAGGGAAAGTGAGACAAGGGAAAACAATGCGTGAAATACCTGGCGGGTTTAAGCAAGTGGATGAGGGAACGTGGTCTGGGAGAGGAAGCAGAGTGAAGGAACTTGTTGAGAGCAGCATGGTGTAGAAGGAGGTGGAGAGCCATGATCGCCTAAGTCCTGAAAGGATATGACACATAAAAAGAAAATAATATTTAATCTATTGCTAGTTCTACTTGTAGGAAAGTTGAATCACGGTTTCGTGGCTCAGGAGCCCAACTCGTGAATGGAACCGTTTTCGGCATTGTTTGAATATTGGGGCGGGTGATGTTCTTGGTTTGAGACGCTGATCTTTGCGCAGATTTCCGTTTACTTCCCCTCCAGTCTTTCTCCTCTCATCGAAAGTGAAACAAGAAAAAGGAATTGCTCTTTGCCAGGATGGACGGCCGGCAACTTCCGCTAGGGCTGATTACGTTTTGAAGGAAGGGAAGACTCAGTTAGACTTTGAATCTGCCTTATAAGGTCGAAGGAACAATATATATATATATATATATATATATATATATATATATATATATATATATGTCCTGTGTAACAACAAAAATTGTCCATCCACGGGATGATAAATATCTAAAAAATACACTAAACTAATCGAGTTCTTTTTTTCAGGTTTTCAAATAAGACGTTTAGCAAATCTTGACACCATTTGTCATAAGAATCACTGCAAAAAACTCGAAAGAGGACAGGTTAAAATCATTTTGTGTCAGCCCCACTGTCTTTTTGCAAGTGAGCAATGGTGAGAAGATAAAAGATTATTCAGGCCTTCAGTAATGATGCCAACATTCAGACTCTGGCTTCCACCTCCAAATTCATTCAAGGACCATCAAGAGAACGGTGAAAATTTTAAAAATGAGGGAACATTAGATCAGGCGGTCCCAAAAGGATGAGGGATCATCATATCAACGTAGAGCTAAAGAGAACAATTAGAAAAGACCCAACTAAATACATCAGACGTTTGATACGTGAAAATGGAGTTTCAACTATGGCAGTCCAAAGAGCAATGAGAAAGGACTTGAAAATAAAATAGTATGTAAAACGTGTGAAGCATCTTATTACTCCAGGACAGAAAGTTAGAAAATTATAGAGGCCGAAGATCATCTTGAATAAGTTTGAAAATTCTTCAAACAATAATATATATATATATATATATATATATATATATATATATATATATATTTGAGCTTTATTTTATTCATTCATGACCTTCTGATCCTTAGCTATGAATATTGATGATAAACATGTGATTTTCATTTATGTTCGCTTTCATTACGATTCTTTTGTTTAGCTTGGAGATTAATTATACGATCTTGTTGTTCAAAGTAGATTCCTCTACTGTTATAAAAACCTCGGAGAATTCCAGTAAGGTATGTTTAATCATTTTTAAGATACATCAGCTGAAATCTTAATCTAACAATCGCACAATATATAATTTGGACATGGTATATATATATATATATATATATATATATATATATATATATATATATAAAAAGAAAACTGAAAGATACCCTATATGAAACCTTTAAGGTTAATTCTTGCAGATAAAAATAGCTATTCATATATGTTATTTTTTAATTTCTTATATATGTACTTTTTTTATATATGCTCTGCGATAAATTCATTGAGCTCCCTTTGTGAATCAGTTATAATACTTTATATTATTAGGATTCACTTGGATTATTTACCCACGGATTTTACCTATATATATATATTTCAATTGATTTCAATTATTAAAACACGTAAATTTCAGAAATACGTTATTCCAAAAAAAAATTTCGCTTGAAGATGGAACAGAGCTTAATTTACCTCAATTTAATTCAAATAATTATATTGAAGTTTTCGGCTCTTGTTTCGAAACATGAGACTTCTTATGTCGCGATTTGGAATCATATTTTAAATAGATAATTATATATATATATATATATATATATATTTATATATATATATATATATATATATATATATATATATAGTCATGTCGCTTGTGTGGAGAGGGTTGCGTTTTTCAATGACACTTACAGCGATGCCGTTGGGAGTTCTAAACCCCTTGTAGGAGCACGCTTGTTGGTAACGTCGAAGGCGATGTCCCAGATTAAGCCCGACCGATCCAAAAGACCCTAACGGTGGAACAAGCGGATGGTGATTACAACTGATCTCAATGGTTGAACCTCTAAATGAAGAGGGCTGCGCCTGACGGACATGCTACAGAAGGCGCAACTCAAAATACGCAGCAGTCCATTTCAGTTTCATCAATGGATACTGCATATCTCATTTCATATGTGAAACAGAGGAAGGCAATGAAATCAAGTGTGTGTGTGTCACTTCCTGGAAAAATGAGGCCCAGTTTAAACAAATTCACGTCATCGGCACTTTCTTCTTTCTCTAAAGAACTTTTGGAATGTCACGCTGCGATAGGGAATGGATGACAGGAACAGGCTTTGCTGAAATTGGCGGCTTCTTGTCTATAACCTGTACGCTGGCGGTGAATTTAATCCTCAGCATGATCATCATAAAAAAAGCGAGGATACGAGATAAAGCCTATGACGATATCTTATATAATATATATCGCATAGAGTCTGTCTATATTTCTGAGATGAGGTATTATGTACAGTATTTACATTAGTCGGATTACTCTCCTCATCTTTGTCGCCATATTTGTCACAACGTTTCGGCTGTTGTACGCTCCGGCCTTCTTCAGGTGGTTGGAATTTCGAACTGAACCCTTTATTTCGCTCACTAGGGTAGACTGTTCTAGTTTCACGTGCCATGTTTGATGGATGTCAGTTATCAGTTTTCTCCTGCTAGTTTTCAGCAACCATTTTTTACCAGTAAAAACATGCAATGATAACAGCAAAAATTGCAATATGAGCACTGGTAAAAAATGGCTGCTGAAACCATTAGGTTTATAATACCCAGAAATTCATACCCAGATGTCCTCAAGATCCAGTGACAGACCCAAAGAGTGTGAGTTCAATACCCGGTTAAGGCAGAGGGAAAATAAGCAGGATGAAAACTGATAATTGACATCCATCAAACATGGCACGTGGAACTAGAACAGTCTACCTCAGCGAGCGAAATAAAGGGTTCAGTTCGATATTCCAACCACCTGAAGAAGGCCTGAGCCGAAACGTTGTGACAAATATGGCGACAAAGATGATAATGTAAAATTATGTAAAACAAATATGGCGACAAAGATGATAATGTAAATACTGAATATATATATCGCATATATAATATATACTACAACTATAGTTAAATAATCTCTAATCTATGATTTTTGTAAAACAATTTTATTCATTCTGGAATATACAATATATGATTATTTGTAACGTACCAATTCCTAAACAGTATTTGTTAAAATTAATTATAAGCTATAGGAAATAAATCAAGTATGGTAATAATGAATCATAATGAATTATTCAAAGAAAAGTTATACAAACAAGGCGATAAGAAGTCAAAAACTTTGTAACCACGTCACTCGTGTCTTTGATAGTGAATATTAAGATTTGCCTATCTGTAGCTCAACGGGCTAAAGCATCCAGACGGTTTTTTTTCTCTCTAAAAGGAGACAGACGTTCGAATGCTGTCAGAAGGTATATCTTCTTTACTAAGACTTTCTAACGTACATGCCGTTAGACTTAAATTTAGACAGTATCAAACAATAATACCCTGATGTCGTACCAGACATGTCTTATTTGAGTGGGAAGTGTTAGTATGTACATTATTTTCTTAGTGAATTAAGGCGGGTAAACAGCAAACATACCAGTCAGTACCACCTTGTCAGTTGCCAGTTCCATAACATATCCCATCGAGGCTGATGCGATTTAGATATCTGTTCATGTGCAGGAGTAATAGGGGACATTGTGGTCGGTTATGGAGGTGGGTATTTTAAGCTTGAAGAATGAGCCAGTTAAGGCATGTTGGAAGACTCGTCACCTGAAAACACCCTCAATCGGAGACCTTCTGCGTGTACTAGTTTTCTCGACATGAAGGTAATACTAAACAGGCCTCATCTGAATGGTTATCTGCTGGTTTAATCAAGACGTTTCCCTATATGGTGCACTCTTGGCCGTAGGGCGTGTGTCCGGTATACATTTAAACATTTGTCATGATTTGTATACTAGGCTTTGGATATTGATATACCAGGGTCACTTTGTTGGTAGAGTAAACTCTCACCCAATAATAATAATAATAATAATTTTTTGAATCGGTTTCAGGCTATGCAATACAGAAAAGCAAGAAAAAATCAGTTACTGGGTGTAGAAGAATTAGGAACAGAAACATTAATTAGGAGCGGGAGGAGAAAAGTGGAATCAAGGGGAGAGGAGATAGAGATTAACGTTGGATTTAAATGTTTTTAACGTTTTTTTGGTTGTTTTTTTAATCTCAAAAAATACACAGTCGAAAATGTCATGATGCCATTTCTGAATATAGGTCTCTAGTTGGGACCCGGAAAGAAATGAGTATACACCAGAAATCAAAGTAAATGAAATAATAATAATAATAATAATAATAATAATAATAATAATAACAAGGAGAAGCTTTATAAGTACCTAGGTGTAAATGAGAGTGAAGAATTCACCATAAGAAAATGAAAAATAGTGCGTAAAGAGTACTATAGAAGGTACGACTGGTATTAAAAACTGAATTGAATTCTCAGAACAGAATTACGGCCATTAATAACCTTCATCCCAGTGGTCCAATATAGTTTCAACATCTTGAACTGGACTCTAAATGACATCAGACAAATGGATTCTAAAACAAACTTCTTTCTAAGTATAAGATGCATCATCCAAAGGCTGATGTAGACCAATAATACATACCCCGTAAAAGAAGGTGGAAGAGGTCTTATTCAGCTAGAATTGTCATACAAGACAACAACTATTCTAACTTACATGGAAACAAAATAAACTGGATGATAAAATTAGTGAAACAACATGAAAACAGAAAGGAAAATATTCAATAATAAAAGAAGGCAGTAAATACAAACAACATTTACATTTAGTAGATTCTGTAGTAAATCAAAACAGAAGCCAAGAACCAACTATTGCAGCAAAAGATATGAAAAAAAAGCCAAAAGGATAAACCCTTGAACAGATGAAACAACGCTGGCAAGACAAACCTCTGCATGGCCAATATCCAGAACGTGCAAATAAACCCAATGTTGATAAAGTTAACACTCATCGATGGTTACGAGCATCTGGATTAAAGTCTGAAACTGAAGGCTTTATTTTTGCAAAAGACCAGAGTCTTTTCACTAGGAATTTCTAGGAATCATATAATAATGTGGATCCAAAATGTTCTGTGACAAATACCAAGAAACAATGAATATCTAATCTTAGATGTTCTATACTTGCCAGAAATGAATATAAAATCGTCACGATTGGGGCAACACTTATACTGGACAATGTGCAAACTTTTTTTTATCGGCCAGCGCCGGTTTTGTCACCATTCTATGGGATTATACCATCCACACAGACAGAAAAATTAAAGCAAATGGACATTATTGTCAAAAACCAGAAAGAAAAACTTTTACTAAATATGGTTTCGGATTGTAAATATAGCAACCAAAGGAATTTGAAAATCATCAAAATAATAAAGACCTGGAAATTGAAATAGAAAAAAAGAAATTGAAAACAAGAATACTACCAGTGGTATAGTACTTGGAATTATAAAAATGGAAATAAAACAACACATTGAAAGAACCCGGAAAGAGACGACAGAAATTGTCTTGTAATACACCAAGGAGAGAACTTTGTTTTATGTAACGCTTCTAGCAACTTCATCGGAGATAAAAAAAAAAAAAAAAAAAAAATTAATATGAAATGTAGCGCAACAACACACTACGACCTGCCTAGGTCTTTCCGCAGACTTAGGGTAGTGTGTCCATAGCAGAAATAATAATAATAATAATAATAATAATATGTGGCGGAAACTGAAAAGAAACTGGTATGAACACCACCCAGACCCGGTTACGGAGATAGGACCTATTACAATTCTATGGGATTACACAATACACTGACAGAACAATCAAGGCCAACCGGCCAGATATTGTTATTAAAGACCACAAACAAAAACGATGCCTCCTTATTGATATGGCGGTCCCTACTGACTGCAATGTATCTTTTAAAGATATTCAAAAGTTGTCAAAGTACAAGGACCTTTGAAATAGAAATCTCGAAAATGTATATGGGAACATCAACAATCCCCTGTTGAATTTGGAGCCCCTAGGACTGGTCGGAAAAAAGATTGCAGTAGACTAATTGAAGGGTTCCTGGAAGTCCATGCCTCAAGGAGATACAAAAAATTGTTCTGACAAGTACAGCCCACACCTTACGAAGGGCTTTATCTATGTAATTTATTTATTTATTTTTTGTCAGTGGAAAGTGTCATGACGGATTTTTCTAACCTTAGGTTCCTGGGCAGGGACCCGGAAAAAAATGTAAACGCCAGAAATCAAAGAAAAAAATCATAATAATAATAATAATAATAATAATAATAATAAATAAACTGAAAGAAACACATCCATGAAAATTAACGAGAAATGCATCAAGACCTGGAGATCGAGATTAACAAGGTGTGGGGAATGAAGACTGAGGCTGTACCAATAATAATCAGAGCACTGGGTCTCGTGAAAAAAGGAATCGACAATTTTACTAACAGTGTCCCAGGTAATATCAACGAAAAAGTTGCCTAGAAAATCGCCCTATTAGAACATCCCATATGCTAAGAAAAGTGCTATCAATTAAACGACAATTCCCCTATATGACATAAGGACCATAGTTTGAACCAGGCTCTCCAGGATGCAAAGCAGGAAACATAGAATACACAAATAATAATAATAACTCCCCCTTTGCAAACCATCTCCGTGATAGATGGCATTCCCAGCGATTACATCACGCAGAAAAGCATAAAATATGGCGCCCAACACTCGTTATTTTAATGAATCTTGAATGGCATAAAAGCGACAGACTTACGTAAAAAGTTATCAATGTATCATCGTGTTTTTACTGAGTGACATTATTTGTTCAAAAGATCACGTGTATAAAGAGTATTTATGGTAATGCAAATTGATGCATTTAATTTCGCTAAAGTATTCCCAAGAGCTTTGTCTCGCGTCTTTACCCAAATAAGGAATGAGCCCGCCGACTCATAAAAATCAACAATTCAAAATGTTTGTTCAGTTTTTATCGTTAGACAGCATTAGATGTATTTAGCCCGTTAAAATGATCGCTTTTAAATGTATGACGATATCTGTCAAATCAGTGTAGACCAAAAATTGTAATAGTTGATGTATATTTGTCTAAATTCTATGATTAAAGATAGAAGAAGAGAAACAAAATTTATAGCATATTTGTATCATTATCATCATTATCATCATTCTGGTCTTCCCAAACTAAAATGCATTGTCAATCGTTATCTACTGACTTCCGGAATGTTCTTTTACTCTTCTGGGTATTTCATGATGTTGCGGTTTTATGATACATTCACATCCAGTAACCCTTTGTGATTTAAGGGTGTGCTTGGAGTAAATTCGAGAAAACAATCCCTCTGTCTGTATCTTCATTTGTTTCCTAAGGTGGTACCTTGAAGGAAACAAAACAACCCGGAAATGCAGACAAAAACTAGTAAATGTTGTCATCGTCAAAAAAAGAAAAGAAAAAGAAAAAACACCAAAGTTCTCTTGAATTCCTAAGGCATAACTATCTGACGTATATGGTACCTGTATGGAGTCCACGACCTGGAGCCATATAAAGGATGACAAGTACAACAGCTCTGTAAACCCGGAATTTTCGTATCCAGTCGAATACCCGGTTCATTCCACAAGCGATGGCGAAGTTTTGAAAAAGTTAATTCGTAGTTGTCGTATATATATATATATATATATATATATATATATATATATATACACTATATAACCTTAGTGTATATATATATATATATATATATATATATATATATATATATATATATATATTATGATTGTAGAAATCAAGAAGACTGCCCATTGGAAAAAAATATATGCCGCGTAAAATCATAGGTATACCAATGTACTATCTCATCCATTGAGAGTCCTAATACTAATATGACATACATTGGCTATTTACGAAGAATGAATTTAAAGCCAGATGGAAGCAGCATAAGTGCTCCTTCAACAATATTAATAAAAGAAATCAGACATCTCTATCCAAATATTTTTGGCATTGGAAGGAAATGAATAAAACACCAAAAGTAAAATGGAAAATTATAAACAAAACTAGAACTTGTAAAACTTGGGATGACCCATGCCCTTTATGCCTACATGAAAAACTACACATTATCAAGTTTCTAAATAATAATACTTTATTAAACAATAGACATGACTTAACGGTTTTTTGCTGACATCATCAAATTTTCGCATTGAGTAATTAGCATAAAAAACAAACAATAAAATAATAAATACAAATTTTAAACTCCATAGTCTAAATAAAAAGTTTAAATGCCCTACCCAATAATAAAAAAAACAAAAAAAACAACCCTTTATGAAGTCGTCAAAAAACAAATGTTAGCGAATTATGACAGTTTTTTTATATATACAAAACCCTTTCAGAAAAAAATAAAAATTAAAAGAAAAAAATAAATAAATCTCCATAGACACTTAACCAGACTAGGCGATATCATCTTCCGCTTTGAATTTAGACACCCCAACCTTACCCTGACTTGATCTCTTTGAATGTAACTGAGATATTGATAGAAATTATTAACCCTTACGCCCCTTTTTTTAAATAATTGCTCTAGTAATTTTACCATAGTAATTTTAATTTTAATAATGAATATGCTTATAAAACGCGTAAATTTCAGGAATTAGTTATTCCCCCCAAAAAAAATTCGCTTGAAGATGGAACAGAGCTTGGTACTTTAATTCAATTTAATTCAAATAATTATATTGAAGTTTTCAGCTCTTGTTTTGAAACATGGGAACTCTAATGTAGCGATAGAATCATATTTTTAAATAAATAATTATATATATATATATATATATATATATATATATATATATATATATATATATATATCGGTTCTGGGAAAAGGAAAGTCGTGGCTCTTGTGGCACAAAACCTGTTGGCTTATGGATACTTGGATGAGTATCACCACGGAATTTGTGAGTAAAGCGTCGCCATATCCGGTCTATTCCGTTTAATTTTTGTCACCGAGGCCCGTTGGTATGACGCTTGGTCACCGAGGCCCGTTGGTATTACGCTTGGTCTCCGAGCTCCGTCAGTATGACGCTTGGTCACCGAGGCCCGTTAATACGACGTTTGGTCACCGACGTTTGGTGACCGATCGAGGCCCGTTGGTATGACGCTTGGTCACCGTGTGGCCCGTTGGTATGACGCTTGGTCACCGAGGCCCGTTGGTGGTGACGTCACCGAGGTCCAGCGACGGTCACCGGAGGCCTGTTGGTATGACGTTAGGCCCATGACGCTTCGTCACCGAGACCCGTTGCGGCGACGCTTCGTCACCGAGGCCCGTTGGTATAACGCTTGGTCACTGAGCCCTGTTGGTATGACGCTTCGTCACCGAGGCCCGTTGGTATGACGCTTCGTGACCGAGGCCCGTCGGAATGACGTTTGGTCACCGAGGCCCGTTGGTATAATCTTGGTCACCGAGGCCCGTTTGTGGCGAGGCTTCGTCACCGAGACCCGTTGGTATGACGCTTGGTCACCGAGGTCCGTTGGTATGACGCTTGGTCACCGAGGCCCGTTGGTATGACGTGGTCACCGAGCCCCGTTGGTGTGACGCTTGGTCACGAGGCCCGTTGGTATGACGCTTGGTCACCGAGTCCCGTCGGTATGACGCTTCGTCACCGAGATCCGTCGGTATGACGCTTGGTCACCGAGGCCCGTTGGTATGACGCTTCGTCACCGAGGCCCGTTTGTTTGACGCTTCGTCACCGAGGCCCGTTTGTTTGACGCTACGTCACCGAGGCCCGTTTGTTTGACGCTTCGTCACCCAGGCCCGTTTGTTTGACCTTTCGTCACCGAGGCCCGTTTGTTTGATGCTTCGTCACCGAGGCCCGTTTGTTTGACGTTTGCGTTGTATCGAAACTGAGCCACGCAGTTCCTTCTCCTGGTTAATCGGAGCTCGAATAGTCCTACTGAACACTTATTTTTCCCGATCTTGTATGACGACGGGGCCCTCAGTTTCAGAAATAAATAAAAAAAACTCTGCATTAATGC
This sequence comes from Acanthosepion pharaonis, assembly GCA_903632075.3. Classification (NCBI taxonomy): domain Eukaryota; kingdom Metazoa; phylum Mollusca; class Cephalopoda; order Sepiida; family Sepiidae; genus Acanthosepion; species Acanthosepion pharaonis. Next base: position 1,943,271 of record CAHIKZ030003120.1, read on the forward strand.
CCATTAACGAATTATATTCCTGATCAATCAAAATTTGTAAATAATTATATAGGCCACACTATATGTTTGGCACGCAGACACACTCTACATGCAAAAATATAAATATTTTAACTAAATAGTTTGTTTTATGTATGTTTTATAAAATGTTTTCATTTTTCAAAACGGGGCATCACAACGGTTGAAACCTTAATATAATAACAAACAAGATGAGGATAATAGTCTGTCTGTAAAGAATGCAAATAACTTACTGATTCTAATGCTTTTCCTTATTTTTTTAATCACTAGCTCGACTTATACATGAGGAGTGTATCCTGCCTTACAATCGAAAGACGAAAGAATACAGTAACTCAATCAGTCACGTGATCAGCAAGTAAGAGAAAGAATGGAATTAAGACAATGACGAAATGCAAAATTCACTGAAGAATAATATCTAAAAGAGCCGTTAACAAAGAGACGACAGCTTTTACAAAGAGACGAAAGAAATTAAAACAAAAGTCATTTAATTTCTATTCGGATGGCTATATGAAGATTTAAACACGATCTCTCACGAGTTGCTGCAGGTAAAAAAAAAACAGCTGGGTCAGCACGATCACTTACGACTGAAATCAGTTATTTTTATGCGCACGTATTTAGATACAAAATTGGACGCATCTATAAACAAATATTCTTGTTTTAGTTTTTTTCTATGATAAAGATATGTTAATATTGTGTTTCTTGACTATGGCGGATATTTTCTACCCCTAGCGTTTTTAAGCAGTGTAAAGAACAAGGATCGGAGTGAAAGCGATAAGAATTACGATATTAACAGCTACAACAGATAGGAAGTTGTGGAGACCCTTGTTCAGCGACGTCCTGAACACATAGAAGAAAAACATGCCAAGAAATTAAGATTCCGCTGTAACAAACACTGGAAATAAAAACCTTCCATAAAAATGTTAATTATTATAAAAGGATTGAGAGCGGGAAATTGAGTAGGGAATTTGGACTTGAAGATTGAAACCCTTGCTGTGACAAACATTACTGTGTCAAATAAATTTATTGCCAATTCTTTTTTCGGTCTTTTAGGGACACTCCATTAGGGGAAAATGTCGCCAAATCTTCGCCTCCCCAAACCTTCCCCTGTTTTCTGGGCTGAGTCAGTTTCAACAGGAAATTGTCAAACATGGCGACGGAAGGCATGAATTTCTAACACGAAAGGAACGTTTGAAAATGTTTTTCATGTGAGTATTTCAATGTAGTCATATGCATATATATCCGTGCGTATATATGTTTGCATATATACAAACATACAATATGGCAATATATATATATAGTAACGGTAAAAAATTCGTTGGTATATAATCCAAGTGGATCCTAATAATACAAAATGTTAAAACGAATCCACAAAAGGATCTCAGTGTTTATAATTACAAAGCATATTATTAATAAACAATAAAATGCGGAATAGCCAATTTCGGCAGTCGAAGATATCAGTCGTCTGTCTTATCAACCTCGCCGTGGACAGCGTTAATGTCAGAAATAGAAATTTAACTGTGAAAACTATATATATATATATATATATATATATAAAATATAATATGAAAATATAAGATTGCTATATTTATGGGATAAAGTGTAATAGACAGAATAGAGCGTGTGTAAATATAAAAGTGAACAAAAGTCAAGACTTATATATACAGTCTGTTTCATGCTAGATGCAATCGTGAGGCCACCATATGTTAAATGCAATCGTCACAGTTCGATTGCATGTTTCAAAAATGCTTTCTAAAAAGCCAGGAAATTAATTTTGTAATTAAATTAAATACATTGGTAATTTTGAGCATCAAGCAGACCAAAAGTTACTCCAAAATATATACACACACACATATATATATATATATATATATATATATGAAATGAACATAGTCAACACTGTAGAGGCGACAGTTTGTGACTTTATGTTCAATTTTTATATATATATATATATATATATAAATAAAAATAGATGAACACCGGAGTCTATATATCCTAGATGTTCAGTCTGTTTTGACTAGATATATATATATATATATATATATATATATATATATATATATATATATATATGATTTTATATATGAATAATTCTTTTAAATATAGATTCATTAAAACGATTGACAAGGTGCTATGGTTAAGTTTTATATATAACTTTTCATGTGCGCTTATGTTTTTCTTTCTTTTCAGGATACAAATTATATAAACTCTGTCCAAATTTTCTATATCTCCCAGCGCTTTCGGCTATTCTTTTAGTCATTATCGAGGATTTAATTTATTTTTATGTACGGATTGTTTTATGTATCTAGAATTATAGGAATGTTTTATTTCCTCAAACGGAGTCGGCGCATTGTAACCGTGTTCATAGTTGATATTATTAAGTGTTGGCTTCGTCTTTTTAACTAATAATGCTTCCATTATTTTTAGCCTTTTTACACGTGGGTGAGGTCCTTATATTTGAATTATCAAGCAGTATGTTTGAAAATAAAACATCACCATAAGGGATTCAAGAAGACAGTAGATGGCGATTCAGGTGGCATCTAAATTTTTGAAGATTGTAATGATCAGGGAAGCAAGAAAAGGGTGTTCCACGGGCGACAGGTGCGAGAAACGAAACTGCCGGAGTAGAAGTGGCTGTTGCATTTAGCTATTTCAACAGTAGAATGGGGGACATAAGCGCCAATCTAGTAGAACGCTTAAATGCATGTCGTCGGGGCACTAGGGAAAAACTCGTCGGAGAAGTTGCCATGAAAATATTTGTAGAAAAGACAGGGAGAAGAACGTCAGATCGGTGAGAAAGTGACTGAAGTCGAGATGCCTGGTTAGATAACAGAACTTTCTCTGGATTTTGTCAAAAACCTCGAGATGAATAGAAATAACACCTGACCAGATATGGCAGCTGTATGACAAGCTCTTACCATCATATTGTGATCATAGTAATTTCGAAGCGTACTATTAATTATCTATCAGGGTATCTTAAGTTCTTGATATATAAATATCTGATGAGGTTTTGGCGAGAAGGCAAACAAGCAAGAGTCTTATACTTAGCATCAGGAAGAGGCAGCTGAAATTTCTGGGACGCGTAATGAGAAAAGAGGGCCTGGAGAATCTGATACTCTCAGCATTCGGTTGTAGGTACGCTACAAAGACAAATTGAAAGAGAGCTTGCAACGTCTGAACTTTGATCTGAAAATTTGGGAAGCCAAAAAAAATCAAACCATGGAGGGTGGCGTAAATGACTTTCGTTGTATGAAGGTTTTTTAAGAGCGTAGACTTAAGCATCGTGGTCAGCTTCGTCAATCTCTGAAGCAGAGACACCATCAAAATCCTGCTTTTAACAAATTTCAACTGTCAGTGGATTTTGTCGCCCAGTGCAAGACTGGGCTAGTATCCCAGTTTAAGAAAGCACAAAATGAAATATGTCTTTCCCTTATCTGATTGAACCTAGAAATAGCCCTGTTAGCATGCATAAGTGTAAAACGAAAGGTACCATCCACTGCCGACCCCTCATTTTCGTTTAATTGGAATAGGAGGGATATGAAAAAAATATATATTCAAAAATTAAAAAGTAAAAATATTTCAAGGAGGACGGAAATAAAATGTATTCTTACTTAAGAGGTTAAAAAAAATCTTTAAATATACGAAACAAAAAAAAATTCAAGAATTTTAGCATTAATAATATTGGAAAAAAAAATATCTAAACGACAGTCTTTAACCCAGTTAGATTTCATAGAAAATACACATCCCTTTCCACAACTAAAATGTAGCAATAACTGATACATTAAATTATAGACATATTGAAAAAACCCAGCCACTGTCTAGAAAATTAGATTTATCTGTAACCTTGGAAACATGAATTTTGTTTTAGCTGTGTATTTAAAACCAGTAATTTTAAAAAAAGTTACTCAAAATTCGCTTGAGGATGAAATGGAACTAATGTTTAATTTAATCATAAAATTAAATTCAGGGCTTTTAGCTTCTATTTTGAAAACATGGTTACAATGTGTAGCGAAAACATATTTTAAATCAATTAATTTATAATATTAATGCTCTGTAAATTTATATTGAGCAATTTTTTGTAAAAATAAAAATATCTATGAGAACACCGGATTATATATCTTGCTGTTCTTTTCTTTATATATATATATATATATTAAAAATATATTTTATTGTATGCTATAGAAATGGGTTATAGTGCTCAACATCAGGGGATATTTT
>CAHIKZ030003120.1:1952500-1972500 GCA_903632075.3 Acanthosepion pharaonis
CGATCATAAGTTGGAAAATGATCTTGGAATAATATACAGATATATATTTGAACTTTGTTTTAATTCTTCATGGGCTTCCCATCTTTAGTTATGGTTAAGTAATGATGGACATGCCATTTTCGTTTAGGATCGATTTCATCACAATTCTTCTGGTAAACTTGGACGCAACTATACATTCTTACTGTTCAAAGTAGAGTCCAATACTGTTAGAAATATCGCGGAAATTTCCAGTAAGATATGTTTAATCATTTCTAAGATACAACGGTTCAAATTTTAATTCAACAAGTGGACAATTTGCTGTTACACGATTTGGACAATTTTGTTGTTACAGCCGGTATTACTGGCAGTAGATAGCAAATCGAAATGCCAGAATGTTGTAATTGAAGTTTTATATATAGTTCTGTAATTTTAAGTAAATGTTTGATATTTTCAATAGTTTGCTGCACTATTTACACATTAACAAAGAACAATAGAGCATTAGTTTGCAGTCGGCTACATTAAGAGCAATCGTTTGGCCATTTCACCGATGGTGTGGTGATTTACCTAAGCGTAGCTCAGATACGACATAAGGCCGGAATACTGGACACACGGTGACGATCGAATTCATCAGATGATTATTCGAATCTGCCAATAATTTCATCTGCATCAATTCATCTAACAATTCCTTTTTAATGATTAACAGCATGTATGATTCCAAATTCTCTTCAAACCAGCGAAATTCTTAAACTTGTTTTTATGATCTTTAGCTTTAAAAATGTTCTCACATTAGGGCATAAATAACTGATAGCGTGCTAATGACTTTATAAAATTCTTATTCCTTTTTTTATTACTAAACAGTTGTCCGCGTTTGCTTCTTTACTGCATTTTATTTGATGGAATAATATATATATATATATATATATATATATATATATATATATATATATATATATATATATTTGAAATTTATTTTCAATCCTTCATGAGCTTCCCGATCCTTAACTATGATTAATTAATGATGATCATATTATTTTCGGTTATCACTGATTTCATGACTTTTCTTTTTTAAGCTTGGAGAGTAATTATATATACATTCTTATTTGCTCAAAATAGAATCCAATAATGTTATAAAATGTCAGGCAGTTCAGTAATATATTTAATCATTTATAATATTCAACGGTTCGAAATCGTAGTAATAGCAAAAACCATAAATCTCTGTCTGATCACATCGTCAGAAGAACAACTGTCGGTGAGTAATCGCCATTTCTCTGTTTATTCCTGGGTCCGTTGATGAAAGGACACAGGCGTGCCTGAAAATTCCGCACTTAAACCTTAATTTCCGTGATTCATATCTGTCATGTGGTTAATAATTAATATTTAATAAGTGTTTGTCGTACTCATTACATAAGTAACCAACCTATCAATTTTTTATATATATATATATATATATATATATATATGTGTGTGTGTGTGTCTGTGTATTTCGCTACAATTCTTATTTTATACAAGTTTCATTAAATACATTGACAAGCAGTGATTATGCTTTATTTATGGGATCTTACCCATAATATTAATGGACTATTCGACATTTATAAATACTGCGCCTCTCAAGAGGTATGATAAGAGATTGTAAGACGAGGAGAGATAATTGAGAGCATATTGTAAGGACATTTGAATAGTGATACTTGTCGAAACAAACATAGTTCACTCTAACCAAATCTGATAGTCATTACTAATACTTCTACTTCTTTTGTATTATATTTCTGTTGAAATACATTTTGTATTCCAAACCTGTTTAGAATTTGCCAGCTGTATCACCATATCACCCTTTACCTACTTGTGGTCTCCCATGACAATTGCAATTTCTTACGATTTACAATTCTCGTGATTGGAGTTCTCATGTAGATTAAAAACTTATTTCTTCATCTGTACTTTTTGTTGTTGGTGCATAAAAAAAAACTATTAAGGATATGTCGAACGGCTTTCTTTCAGATTTATTTAAGATTAAACAAGAAAATTTATAGAAACAAATAAAAGTGTATTATTCATTTAAACTTATAACATTAATATGTTATAAAATCACAAAAAATCATACATACAAGTGTCTTATCAAGTGATAATATTGAATGCATTCAACATCATCATTTTGATAAGACACCAGAGGTGTTGTAGTGATTTTATAACATATTAATGTTATAATTTTAGATAAAAATAATCATATCTGCTCTACTCTGTATTGAGCACTCTTTTAAGAATAGTAATTGTTGGTCGTTGGAATTTATTCCGTATACAGCAATCATATATTTGTATATATATATATATATATATATATATATATATATATAACAGTATGAATGTAAGTTTATGCTGACCTGTGTGTGTTTGTAGTTCCTAATCAAATCTCCCAAGCAATAACAAAGAACATAAAAGCCACTATGACGCAAGGGATTTACTCAGTGTTAGAGAATATGTGAAAAAAAAACTATTAAGATGTGATAACATTTAAAGAAGAGTTAAGATGACAGAAGATTACGGTTGACATTGCATTTAATGACAAGTGAGTTTTTACCAGCGAGAAGTGCAAGAGAAGAAAAATGATAAGACCTTTCCGACAATCCTCTGCCCTCAAATTCTAGTTACAATAGATGAGAGTTCATCAGACAATTACTCATGGTTTATACGAACCAAAGCCGGTGATGACGATTGTCAGCACTTGTGCTAACGTGAATCGTTGATCTTCACTGATCGTAGTTGGATATGTCACAGTTGTTCTTACTGTTTAAAATGTCCCACTCATTTTACATTTCGTTGATTCGTTCCAATATGTGTGTCGATTTGGAATAAATTTCCCACAGGTTTGACCAGAAAGCGCACTTCGACGCTTTGATCCCGATGGCAATCCGCCGAGCGGAGCGTCCCTTAGTCTGAACTCGTTGTTCTCCGTCACACGATTGTACGGATGAAATACAGAACCCGGTTAGCTCACGTCATCCTACAGTCCACGCGTGGGTTACCGTGAAAATGGATGTAGTATTCGCATAAAGTACGAATAATAATGGATTCTGATTTGTCGGCATTGTCTATCACGACTAAGCGACCCGAGCAGAAGACTGAGCAATCGATTCGGCGGTGGAGTAATGAATAACGGTTCAGATTGAGGAATCGTAGAGCCGAGTTCGAATTCCATTCGGATCTATCACCATTCGGAAAGGTATTAATCCACTTCTTCTTCCACTAGCTATGGGTAAATAGCAGGACAATAGAAAGTTGTAGACCAGTTGCCTTGGATGGCAACTGGTCTACCCTGAAAAAAAAATGGACCTACTACGGGAAAAAAATCTGCCTCGTCACTCATGTATAAAAGATACACCAAGCGAGTATCATGCATGGCACATACATAACTGAATGAAATTCACGCGCTAATACCCTTGGGAAAGTTATTAATCCTCTTCTTCTGAATAGCAAGACAGGCCTTCGATGGCAACTGGTCTGCAGAAAATGACAACTAAAAAATCTGCCTCGGCAGTACAGGTACATAATCGCCCTCCTATAGCCTTGATTAAACTGGTTCTTCTCCCATGGCAACCTGCCGCAGGGAACAAGGCCTTCGATGGCAACTGGTCTGCTTGTGTCACGTATGGCAAAACTGACTGCGTTGCCTTTAATTTTTACCGGCTTTAAAAGCCTTCATAAAAAAATCTGCCTGGTGACTTTACCCTTTATCGGTCATGTGCTATCGGCGAATACAGAGGTACATACGTTTTCGCGTAGTTCGTCTTCGAAGAATTAATAGCGAATATCGTCAAAGAATTTCGCAGCCATTAATATTGACGAAATGCCTCTTATCACGACGCACCTTGGGCTTTTATATCGACCACCCACACACAGGCGGAAGAGAGAATAAGAGAGAGATAGACAGACAGAAAGAGACTGACATCCATTAATTCATTCTGTTCGATGAATGAATACTGAAATCGTAGTACAGAAGTACGGGAAATTATCTCCACATATACGTCTCTGTATATCTGGGTATACAATTGAACATTTATAAAAGTATACATAAGCATACATACATATATACATATATATATATATATATATATATATATATATATATGTATATATATATATATATATATATGAGATTTTTATATGTTTTGTTTTGTCTTATCGAAATTCCTTAGCAATGTACATATCATCGTACAGAATATTCTATGGAATAATTTCTAATGAATATATATATATATATATATATATATATATATATATATATATATATATATATATATATATGAACCTATATACAAATATACAATAGCAGTTTGCTCCTACTCACCCAGTATTGTGTATTTTTGATAAAAAAACGATGATGGTCATATTGGTGGCAAGATCAACCAAATGTTTTATCAGCTGGGTCCAAATTTGAATGTTGAAATGAAGGCATAGAACACATCGAACTTCTCACAAAAATTTCTACCTGCTCCCACCCCCCCAAAGCAATCCCTTCTAGCTTGATCTAGCTACTACATTATTTACTTTTATTATCGTTTTCTCGCATGTCATTTAAATTGATCTCCCCTTGTTGAAATTACTTTCCTTTATCAATTGGTATATATTTACACTATTTTTTCGCTATTTTTTAAAATTGTTGACATTTGCCCATTTTTTACGCTTTTTAAAAAATTAGTACAGATTTACGCTATTTTTATGTGTTTTTTTTTTAAATTGGTATACATTTACGCTTATTATTTATTTAAAATTGGTATATTTTATGCTAGTTTTTGCTATTTTTTAAACTGGAATACATTTTTATTTTTTTTTGCTATTTTGTTTAAAAAATAGGTATACATTTATGTTATTTTTTAAAATTGGTATACTTTTACGCTATTTTTAAACTGATATACATTTACGCTATTTTTTTAGGCTATATTTTCTAAATTGGTATACATTTACGCTATTTTTTCAATTGGTATACATTTACGCTTTTTTTTACGCTATTTTTAAAATCAATTTATATATTTATTGCTATTTTTTTCTATATATTAAATTGGTATACATTTACGTTATTTTTACGCCTATTTTTTTTGCATTATACATGGTCCAAGAGCTACTAAATATGTACGATATCAGAATGGGGTGTTTTACGGACTTATATATTGTAGATTTTGAAGATATGTCGGATAGAAACCAAGAATTCCTGAGAGTGAAGTGTTTAAGTTTTTAGTGATGGAGGAAGCATCCAGTCGGGTGTCTATTCCACAAAAAGTATATTGGACCTTGAAATGGAACACGAAAGGGATGAGGTAGTTATTTGCTGTGTTTATGACATAGCGAGTCTTAGCTTGAAATGTGTTTTGAAATGGTGGAATTAAAAAGCATGTACAGAAAATTTAAAACGGAGAAGTTAAAAAAATAAGCTTGGAATTGTGCGTACTAAATAGTTTTTTTTTGAATCGTTTATCATATCTTTTCTATCTTCAATTTTCCTGTCTTAGTAAAGATTTTGAAATTCCATAATTATATTCATTCTATAACTATGTGTCACAGGCGTATATATATATATATATATATATATATATATATATATATATATATATATATATATATATATATATATATATATTTGTTATCAGTGTTGCATTAGAAAATGTACATGCTCATTTTCATCTTGTTTCAAAGTTGAAAATATTTTAACGTTTTTCAGGTGGGAAATGATATATATATATATATATATATATATATATATATATATATATATATAATGTTCAGAAATAATCTTTAACACTGCATAATAAATAAATATATATTACCCTACTTTTTAATGATTAGTTTAAATTAATGCTTCTAGAAATCTTGCTCTTCGTTCTTTTTACATTCGGACATATATATATATATATATATATATATATATATATATATATATATATATATTATACACACACACACACACACATATATATATAGATAGACACACACACATATATATATATTACACACACACACATATATATAGATAGATAGATAGATAGATAGATAGATAGATAGATAGATAGATAGATAAGTATGAACAGATTGTGTAGACAAAATGAACAAAGTGCAAGAAGATATGAATATTGACATGCAGAAGATAAAATAAATAGATCGAAAATAATCGAACTTCTTTGTTATTAATATTCTGCTAACATAAAGCACCTTACTGACAAAGACTGCTCGCCTTAAAACTGTTATCCTCAGGAATACTGTCGAGTCATAAAATTTTTTAAAATTATTTTGCCCCAAGTATATAACAGAACATGGTGGAGTGATGAAGCTCCTAAGTATTTAAATATAGTTCATATATATATATATATATATATTATTCAAGGATCATTTTCAATTCTATTCAAGATGATCTTTTTGCCTCTAAACTTCTAACTTCGGTCCTAGGTTAAGTTTTATTACACGTTTGCGTATGATTTAATTTTCAAGTTTTTTCACTGCTCTTTGAACTGTAAGAGCTGAAACTCTTTTCTCATGTGCCAAGTGTTATTTTGTATTGTGTTGTATATTTTTCAATTCAATGCTTTAGCTTTTAGTTGAAAATGATGTTCCCTCTCTCTCTGTTGTGATATCTTGCTATAGATTTCCTCACTACTGTTATCTTTTTTAAAATTATTCGCTGTTCTAATTTAATGGCTCTTGAATGGACTGTGAAGATCGAAGCCAGAGTATGAATGTTGGTGCTGCCATTACTGAAGGCCTGAATAACCTTTTTTCTCTCATTACTGTTCCTTTGGAAAGAGAGTGTAAGGCTGACACAAAACGATTTTTTAACCTGTTCCTTTACCAAGCTGAATAACTCAAAAGGGGTTTTTGCTGATTCTTGCCACGACAAGATGGTTAAAGGTCTTATTGAAAAAGCTGAAAAAAATAACTCATAGTTTAATGTTTTATTTTTAAATACTAAACGTTTTGTTGGATGGAAAATTATCCTATGTATTTACATAATTTGGACATTCTTGCTGTTACACCCATTATATATGCAATATACTTTTTAGGGATGGATTGTATGAGAAAACATTTATTTCAAATCTTGAAGTGCATATGTGATGAGCACCTGAGAAGATGACGAAAACTTCCATAAGATTAGTTCTAGCCAAATCTAAGCATGCTTCTGCCTATACATACATACCTATATACATACATATATATATATATATATATATATATATATATATATATATATATATATATATATAAAGAGATAGATAGATTGATAGATATAATATGTACAGGAATATATATATATATATATATATATATATATATATATATATATATATTTATATTATGCCGATTAATTTATTGATCATATATATATATATTACTTATTCGAAAATTATAAAAAAAATATGTTATAAAATCACTACAAAATAGCCATTTTGTTTCAACACTTCTGGAGTCTTATGAAGTGAGGGTGTTGAATGTAAAATAAATCCAGATCAGTTTTCTCTCTACTGTTCCTCTTTTAAAACTTATTCACCGTTCTCTTGGCAGATAATGAATGGGTTTTTGAAAATGGAAGCCAGAATATGAATGTTGGGACCATTATTGAAGTCCTGAATTTTTTTTTTTACTCTCACCATTGCTCAGCTGGGAAGACATAGTGGCGCTGACACAAAAATATTTTAATCTGTTCTTTTCTAGCTGAATAACTCAAAGGGTTTTTCACTGATTCTTACAACAAATGATGTCAAGATGGTTAAACGTCTTATTAAAAAAAAGCTGAAAAAAATAAACCGTTTTTCTTTAGGCTGTTTAAATATTAAAGATTTTGCTGGGACGAACAATTATATTGTTACATGATTTGGACAATTTTACTGCTATACCCGGTATATATATATATATATATATATATATATATATATATATATATATATATATATGGTATACTATATCTAGAGGAAATTATTAATGCTATATTTGAGATAAAGATATATATAGATTGAGATAAAGATAGATAGATAGATGATAGATAGGTAGATAGAAATGAAAATATAGAGACAATGAAATATTGACATGAAGAGAGCGACAGAAAAAATGCTAAGATAGAGATATATAGAGTTAGATAAAATAGATAGACAGATGGGATGTATATGTATATATATATGAGATGAGGTATATATATATATATATATATATTATATATATATTGTCCTCACAGATGTTGCCTGTTTGGAACTTTTCGGCCTTAAACTAACTGTATATTTGAGTCAGGTAACATACACTATTTCAAAGGTGATTGACCACGAATCTTCATCTTTGTGCTATATTTGAATCGTCGTTCTTCCCTGAACGCGCCCTACCCTGGGTGTATCACACTTGTTCTTCGGACTATTGTCCTCATTCCACCCATTTAATCTACGTTTCGTTGATTCATGATACGCGTTCCATACTTCACCCATATAGGAATGAAGTTTGTGTCTCTATTTTCTCACTGCCCTCAGACTGTGCTAATTCCACGACTCATTGTTCTTCTATGGTGCAATCGACCATACTCTTGACTCCGTTGCTCCTCCTCCTTGACTGTGCGATGAAATGCCTTACGCCTTTGGCCAATCATCGTCCCATCTGTGTCCCGTGGGTTCGCCCTTATCACCTACCTGTTGTCTTTACCGCGGGATTTCAAAATCGCCTTTTTGCTTTCAGAACCGACTCCCAAGATTATGCTGATGATTAGATAATCTAAACATGTTCATGTCGAACTGTACATTTTTCGACAAAGACGTCTTGGCAACATTTGTGAGAATAATCACTGAAAAAAAAAACCTTTGAGTTATTCAGGAAAATCAGAACCGGTTAAAACGTTATTTCAACCTCACTATTGTTACAAAATGAAAAAAGTTGATATTTTTTCTTGCCTGTACTTTTTAATAACTCTGTAAAAATTAATGATATTTTCAAATGCCCTAAACTCATTGCTAATCAATGTAAAATGAAACTGCGTAAACTGTAGTGAAAAGTGTTCCGAACATAATCCTGTAAGATATTTGGGATGGAGAACTCCATGTGAAAAGGATCTGGGATTGATATATTGAAACACTGGATCTCGTGGCGATCACCTAAACATAAGGCGTAAGTGTAGATGGGTGACCGCTTTTGTATTGTAAAAGTGGCTCAGATTGATGAATAGATATTGGTTCAAATTCAGTTCCAATTTGCTTACTAGTTAACTTTTATTGCGAAAATCCTCCTCTTCTTCTCCACCACCACCTATGGTTATGGGATAGCAGGTAAGATTTGGGTGGCTAACTGGTTATCATTCTTAAAAAAAATATGGCTTACCCTACCGCGTGAAATGTTTGCCTCGTCAGAAATGAAATAATCAAAATACGTCATCAACTTTTGAACGCGTGTATCACGCGCCGTACATAACTGAACTGAAGTGTTTATCCATTTGTAAATAATGCCATTTGATTTGTGGATAAGATGTTAAATGCCCTTAAAAAAGCCATGTATATCAACTATTTTATTCTCAGATAAATTGTTTTGTTTTTTGTCTTCGCTCCAAAAAATAGAAAAGAACAAAATTATTTCATTTTAATATTTTATTAAAATAAATTAAGAAAATTAAAAATCAATAGCATGACAGTGAAATGAATTAACTTTCATAATTGAAGACATATTATTCTACTGAATAATTTATTCCTAGAAGGTTTCACTGATAAATACAATTATATTGAGACAACAAACACGAATCAATATACGTAAACGATTTTATACCGGGTTTACAATAAATTCGTTGTCTGAGGATGGATCCACAGCAACCAGTTAGTTTAAAATTGTAATGTCAGGAGATGATATATCAACTAATTGATTTGAGGTGTATTTTAAATAAAGAAAAAAAAAATAATAATTCCAATATAAATAAACGATTATATTTTAAAAAATAAACATGGTATCTACAAAATGAAAGAACTAACCTTTTTTATATACGTATCAAATTGGTATATTCGAAAAAAGAATAAAACGATTTCATTATATAACTTTTATATATTAAAATATAGACTAAAATTAAATAAAATAAAATGCAAGATAAATGTTTCCATGTCATTGAATATTTGAAAATTCAAATTTAGGATTAAAATAAACGTTTAAGATATCAATTATCATTCAAGATATCAATTATCCTTTAAGATAAAAATGTTTTTTTAAGATATCAGGAAAACTTAAAGATATCTGGAATCTTTCAAAGATATCAATGAATCCCAGCTGCTATAACAGCAATAGTCTATTTTTTAATCTGGATCTGAATCTTTAAAAATCAGTAAGCAAAAAGACATCAATAAATATTTAAGAATCAGCTGATTATTTAGATATTTAGAATTTTTACAATGATGCAATGGAGAGCACTTCTGAAATATCAATGAATCTATAAGATATCAGTAAGCCTTTAATGATCAATAAACCTTTAAGATATCAAGAAATCTTTAAGATAACAAAACCATTAAAGATGTCAATAACCCTTAAAGAATCGATGAATCTTTTAAGATAACAAATGAATCTATAAGATATAAAGCCTTTTATGAATTTCTAAACAATCAACGAATCTATAAGATATCAATGAATCTTTAGATAAATGATATAAAAATAAACCTTTGAATCATATAATTGAAAATCTATAAAAGGTTTTGGTAAGCCAAAGATAAAGAAACTTTTAAAAATATAAATGAATCTATGAAGTATCAGTAAGCCTTTATGATAAAAATAAACCTTTACATTGAAGCCCCGACATTTTAGATATCAATAAGCCATTTACGATGTCAATAAACCCTTTAAGATATAACTAAACCTTTATATCAATAAGATTTTAATTCTTATTGTATTTTAATGATTGGATTTTTTTTAACAATGGTATAAGATACACAACGGAAAGGAATATAAAGTTAAGATATAACAATATAAAATTGATGTTCGCAAAAATTATATGATAAATTTTATTTTGAACTGAAATAATTTTTAAAAGTAAAATGAATTAATTAAAAACAAAACAAAAATACAAAATGAATGGGAAAAAGATTAAATATTTGTATACACCTAAATAAATAAAAAGTATTTCAACATTATTATAAGAAAAAGTAAAATAAAAAGGTATATTTAAATCCATGTAATAAAATTCTTTAAAAATTTAGTCAAATCTTAATAACAGATTGTAACACGAAATAAATAATATTCCATTTAAGAAAAGATAGTTTAAAATTATAAAGTTTGATTTTTAAATTATTTCAATCCAAACAAAGGCAAAACGCCACTAAGACGCAAAAAGTCTACTGGGAGTGTAAGGGAATGAAGAAAACATTACTTTGAACCGAAAAGACCAGCGTCCTAAAAATGAAACAAGGACACCTCTAGTCCTGTTCAAAGACCGTGGGAGTGCGAATCGGACTAAATTTTTCAGTATTTAGGCAGAGACGTCTCAAATTATAGATTTGAATAAATTTACAAAGGAAACGGAAACTCAAAACTACACTAAAATGAAGGGAATAAATCATTAATCCTTTTGCAAAAGATCAGGAATACGTGTGAACGAGTTGATGTATGAACCTAACTATTCTAATGAAACAAATAAAAATAATAAATAAATAGTAAAAAAAATTTCACTGTTTAGGCGGAGACGTCAAATATAGGGTTAAAGTTGACATTAAAGGAACCGGAAACCCAATCCTAAACGAAACAAGAGATCCTTTACCCTTATTTCAAAAAGACCGGGTGGGGGCGTGTACCGGAGAAGAATGATGTATCTGCTCCTATTAAATATAATATACAATTTAATTTAAATCGCTTGTAATAAAACAATTCATACACGCTTAAATTCTTTTTTTAACTTTATTAAAGCTTGAAATAGTATCTTTTTAATAGAAGAATCATTCATTGGTATATTCATTATATCCTTGGACTATACATACATACATACATACATACATACATACATACATATATATATATATATATATATATATATATATATATATATATATCATACAGGTTTCATTAAATAATATAAGACAAGTGTTGTCTATTTATATAAATTTTTTTTCGTAACGTCTGATAAGTTTAACATTATCGTTGAACGAAGAAAAGAAGATTACAATATTGATCCATATTTTTTAATACAATCTAAGCTTTTCGGCTTACATAAGCCATTATCAAAGATGTCAATTACAACATATTAAGCAATATACGGACAAGACAGTGATGATAATCTATTGTTACATAGATGATTTCTAAGCAACGACAAACACGTGCACTTATAAGACGCTAGAAGCGAAATTGCCCGCATCTCCTTGACGTCGCACATGATCACACGAGAGTGAATTGGAAAGTTTGAAGTATGGAAGCCGTTGGTATGAACCAGTGGCTTATGTTATCATTATAGACATTTAGAATATTTGTAGAGATGCCATAATTGATTTTGTTTAGGCTGGAGTTTCAACTGTTTGATTGTATTAAAAATATGGATCAATATTGTGAATTTCTTTCTTCGTTAACGATAATTATACATACATAAAATAAATAGACAACTACTTGTCTATATTATTTAATAAATATGAATAAAAAAAAAACCTAAATACATACAATATATATATATATATATATATATATATATATATATATATATATATATATATATGTATATATAAATTAACTGATTTAAAATGGTTCCTTCAGTACAGGAATTACCGTAAAATGTTTTAAATTCAATTACTATAATATATATATATATATATATATATATATATATATATATATATATATATATATATATATATATATATATATGTGTGTGTGTTTTGTGAAATGAATCCGAATGATAATAAAATCCTTATAATGACCTTGACTGAACAGAATATAGGGCAGCGTGAATGTGGGGGGTTTACTAAATCATGGCATACATACTTGTATTAATACGGAAATGTAGTGTGTACTGGTCGTACACCTTGTGGGGAATTAACTGAAACAAAACGAATAATTCGTTATTTAATTTTTTTTTCCGCAATTTTCAAATGAAGCTTGATTCAGTAAACATGTTAGTGCTTACTATGTCCCTCCGGTATGCTTGCAGATTAATCACAGATTCTGGATTGGATTTAAATCGGAAAGTTTCGGTCAGTCTATAGTACTTTTGATTTGCTCAGTGGTGAATAACGCCAGTTTGTTCGTGCCACGTTACAATTTTTCCTACGCCTCCTTGAGTAATGTCCATCAGAAAATGGCGTAGGACAACTAATCGATAATCGAGACAATGGTGTCTGTGCGTGATAAAAATCTGATACAGTCACGGATGACTCAATATTTTCAAGGTCAAACAAATTTCATCATACACCCGAAAATATATCTATATTACTGCGCACCACTGGAAATGAGCACATAATCTGAGGGAAAAATAGAAATCGAATACATCCTGTGTCACTCCAGTGAGTAAACATATATGATGATGAAAGAAAGGAAACTAAAACGGTTGTTTCAATTAATTTACACAATGATGTAAAGCTACAATGATATATTGGTTAACTTTTTATATGCTGTTTTAGTCCACCAACTGGGCATTTTCTTTTCCCCTCCTTGCCAAGAAGAATACGTCTAACGCACAGTGAATAACTTTTCTGCAGCTGGTTTCTTTTGATATTTTTCATGGCGAATTTTATGATTTATTCCACTATTCGTCAAATGAAACTTTTGTTAAAATCTCAGGCTTACAGCCAGATCTGCATTAAAAAAAACCGGTCCTCGTACAACGTCAGTAATTAGGTTGATGACCGCTTGGAAATATCACGTGTTGTAACCTTAAAAGTGCGAATTGGTGCAATCGCTAGTGGCTCAGAAGTGGAAATCGGAGAGCCGGTTCCAATTCAAGCCAATTCATATTTAATTACGCGCACATACCGTTGGGAAAATAAGACTCACTTACTCTCCCACCAAATTACGGATGCTAGTATGAATTTTGTCAGTAAATGATTATTATTATCTCAAAATATTCATACAATCTAAAATTGTTCTCTGGTATTAAATAACCCGCAAAATTTGATAAACCGTAAAAATACAAACCAACAATTAAACATTCCCAGGAATTAATATAAACAAACATATGAACACACACAAATATAATCCTTTTTTTTAATCCTAAGCAAAAGCAGTTCGATGCTGAATTCTGATATATTGTTTTCATTGTATAATGCTACATTCAGATGATTAATATTTAACACTGAATTAAATTGCATTAACATTGCAATATTGGTTGTCAACAGGTACAATATATTTGTGTATTTGAATTCATACATTTACAAATGTAATATTTCCAACATGCATTTTTAATCATTTCATCACAACGTAAGACGATAAAAAGACATAAACCAGTTTACTAAAAAGGGTGAGAGAATACGGTAAAGCAATCAAGGAGAAAGAACAATAAAAGAAGAAGAACTAAGAGAAGATAACGATTGACGTTGCATTTATTTCTTGAAGATCAAAATTGAAGGAACTGGAAGACAGTTCAGTAAGCGAGAAATGCCAGAGAAGAAAATGTTAACATAGAACTTACGGTTCACCTCTGCAAGATAGTGAAGAAAAGAGTCTACCCGAGCGGGAAAAATAGCTAAAAATATTCCCAACCCTGGAAGAAAAGATGATAATGTAAAATTATGTAAAACAAATATGGCGACACAAAGATGATAATGTAAATAATGAATATATATATATATATATATATATATATATACGTGTATGTATGTATACCAGGTGTAACAGCAAAATTGTCTAGTTGTTAGATTAAGCGTTGAAACATTGCTCTGGAAAATGATTATAAATATCTTGCAGGGATTCTCCAAGGTTTTTATAATACTATTGGACTCTACTTTGAACAATAAGAATATAATTAGCTCTAAGTTGAAATGATGATCCCTCTTTCTGTTGTGACCTGATCCAGTTTTCCTATCTCCTGTTCCACTTTTTAAAAAACTTTTTTCACCATTCTCTTGAAGCCAGATTTTGAATGTTGGTACCATTACTGAAGGCTTGAATGATCTTTTTCCTCTCACCATTTGCTCCTTAAGAAAGACAGTGGAGCTAACACAAAACAATTTTAACCTGTTCTTTTCTAGCTGAATAACTCAGAGGGTTTTTCAGTGATTATTACGACAAATGGTGTCAAGATGGGTAAACGTCTTAACTGAAAACCTGGAAAAAGGAAACTCAATTAGTTTTAGTGTTTTTAGATATTAAATATTTTGTGGAATGGACAGTTATTCTATGCTGTTACATGATTTGGACAATTTGCTGTTACACCCGGTACACACACACACACACACACATATATATATATATGTGTGTGTGTGTTTATATATATATATATATATATATATATATATATATATATATAAACATAAATCTTTTAACGGATGTATATAAAAAGGGCTCAATGAAGACCTTTGAAAAAAAGATATGCAGGGCAACACACACACACACACACACACACATATATATATATATATATATATATATATATATATATTAAAGACACGAGAGAAGACGTTTACTTGTGAGGCGTTTTCATTCGTCTGGACTTCATAGAACTGGGCTTTCGCTGTAGGAAATATTGCCGTATAGGATTTTTCGCTGCATTTTTATATGGGGAGTGCCTTTTATATCTCGCTCACACTATTGTTACTTTGATTTAAACATTTTTCATAAGTGAAGCTCTAGGATCAAAATCCTACCGACATCATTCATCCTCGTCAGTGAGGAGCGAAAAATTTCAACTTAACACCAGAACCTACGTCACACAATTTCATATTTCAAACTTAACGTTAAACTTTTCTGTTAACATAATATCAGTCAGCCAATAATTATATCTTTTTTAGCATTATGCCCAAGCAAGGCGTGAAGCCACTAGGATGCAGGGGGGTTGCGTAAGATTTGGAGCGAAAGCAGAAGGAGTGATAGGAGAAAGGATGAGGAGAAGGATAGTGGGTAGATCAAGGTAACTGGAGATGTCGATTGACATTACATTTGAATAGTTGGAGATTATAGCTTTCAGGCAAAGAAACTTACAACTTGAATATGCAACCAACTTCAATATAAATTATCTGATCAAAAACATAACCCTTTCATACTTTCAGTAAGTCTTTTGAAATTTGCAAGCATAAACAGGGGTTTAAATTCACTATAATACCTAAAATACTGAAATGTACGAAAAAAAAAAAATGCGACGACATTGTCTTACGGTAAAAAAATCCTGAGGCGAGTTTTCCTACAGCAAAAATGTTTTATGACCAATATTCCGGATACGATTAAAAAAAACAAAAACCAATAATACTGGATTCAACATATGTCCTTGATACATGGCTCAGTGGATAAAAGCGTTCGTTGTAATCCACTGACTTGACCGAAAGAGTTGCGAGTTCAATATCTGGTTACAACAGATGTGAACAAAAACTTCAAGAGTTGAGTTAAAGGGAGAATAACTGATGCTGAAATATCCGGAAGAGGTCTGGAACGTGGAACCAGAACAGTCACGCCGGTGGACGAAATATAGGGTGAGGTTCGAAATTCTAATCACCTGAAGGAAGGCTAGTGGGTGCAAACGGTCGAAACGTCGTGAATATGGCCTCAAAGATTAGGGCAACAGTCTGAACAATGTAAATAGTGTAAATAAAGGTTTGTCATTTAGCTGATTGATCTTACCATCAGCATTCAAACCCAGAGTTTCGTAGACGGTCCCTCAGGGAATCACTCCGTCCTGTCGCCAGGGAGTATCAGCAGTTGACAAAATGCTATGGATTTTTCTTTTTTATATGCATTTTCATTGCTGCAAGTTTTTCTTTTCTATGTTATGTATGTGCATGCGTGTTCGCACATGCGTGTAGAATGTCATGGTTATTTATCCCTTTCGTCGCTTTTTTTTTCCACTTTAAACTCACTTCGTATTGATTTTAGACATTTTTCACTATTCAGCATTTACTAAGCGTAGCTTAGATGTAAACAAGGCCCGCACGTATGGACTACCCAGTGAGGATCGACTCACTACTTAGTCGTAATTATATATATATATATATATATATATCATGATAAATTATATAAAACCCAGGTTGTGTGCGTGTATGTCTGTACGTTTATATATTGGATCGCATTTCCTACATTTTTCAACCGATTTCAGCTAAACTTCACAGGACTACGTAAAATTACCTTAACGGTGGTTCTGACGGCGCCAAAAATGGGAAAACTCAATTGTTTTTGCACGAAATCAATTCGAAAACACGATTAAGAGTCATCGCGAGAATTATCGAGAATTATATCAGTTATATTATCATAAAACCCAGGTTGTTTGTGTGTGTGTGTGTGTGTGTGTGTGTGTGTGTGTGTGTGTATGTGTGTGTTCGTTTATATATGGGATCGGATTTCCTACATTTTTCAACCGATTTCAACGAAACTTCACTTTTTTTTTTTTGGCAGGTAGTTTTTCTTATTGTCTTGATACACCTTTTCTTTATTTTTACATTCAGAATGCTTTAAAAAATTCCATTTACAAGACAATTGTTTATAATAAAATTCTATTCAATCGGTAGACTCATAACATTGAAAACAATGTTTTGTTTGAGTTTGGGTTTGTAATTCGTAAAAAAAAAAAAAAAAAAAACTAATTAAGACATGTGTGTCCGTCAACCTTAAACAATAATCTTGTCAATTTTATTTTTCAGTCTTTATGATGGTCGATACTTGATCTATCATTATTGTTACATCCCCGGACAACGCCGGGCTCTATTGCTAGTAACCTTGCCCTAAAAATAGTGGATACAAGAATGCTAACATCAATTATTGGAACAATTGCACTAACCAGAAAAAAAAAACCCTCCGTTCAACCAAATGGTTAGTATTAAGCTAGGACAGAAATTCCTAGCTTTAATTGAAAAACACTTTCCTACCAATAGTAGACTTAGTAAAATATTTAATAAGAACACCCCAAAATTGAGTTACAGATGGACTGAAAATCTAGAAAGTATAATAAAAAACACAATAATAAAATCCTGAACAAAGCCCCCATGCCTGAATAGTATTAATAAAAACCCTACACACTTAAATTAGACAAAAACAGTGAAAAAATTATGTGATTGTAGAAACCCAGAAGACTGCCCATTGGAAAATATATGCCGCGTAAAATCTGTGGTATACCATTGTACTATCTCATCCATTGAGAGTCCTAATACTAATATGATATACATTGGGTCTACGAAGAATGAATTTAAAGCCAGATGGAAGCAGCATAAGTGCTCTTTCAACAATATAAATAAAAGAAATCAGACATCTCTATCTAAATATTTTTGGCATTTGAAGGAAATGAATAAATCACCAAAAAAAGTAAAATGGAAAATTATAAACAAAACTAGAACTTGAAAAACTTGGGATGACCCATACCCTTTATGCCTACATGAAAAAACTACACATTATTAAGTTTCTAAATAATAAAAAATCTATTAAACAATAGACATGAGTTAACGGTTTTTGCCGACATCATAAAATTTTGCATTGGATAATTAGCATAAAAACAAATAAAATAAAATACAAATTTTAAATTCCATAGTCTAAATAAATAGTTTAAATGCCCCAAAAAAAAAAAAAAAAAAAAACCCCTTATGAAGTCGTCAAAAAAACAAATGTTAGCGACTTATGACAGTTTTTTTATATATACAAAACCCTTTCAGAAAAAAAAATAAAATAAAAATAAATAAATCTCCATAGACACTTAACCAGACTAGACGATGTCATCTTCCGCTTTAAATTTAAACACCCCAACCTACCCCCTGACTTGACATCTTTGAATGTAACTGAGATATTGATACAAATTATTAACCCTTACGCCCCTTTTTTTTTAAATAATTGCTCTAGCCGTTACCATAGTAATTTTAATTTTAATAATGAATATGTTTATAAACGCGTCAATTTCAGGAATTAGTTATTCAAAAAAATTTCGCTTGAAGATGGAACAGAGCTTGGTACTTTAATTCAATTTAATTCAAATAATTATATTGAAGTTTTCGGCTCCTGTTTTTGAAACATGAGGAACTCTTATGTATGATTGGAATCATATTTTTAAAAATAATTATTTAATATATATATATATATATATATATATATATATATATATATAATACCAAGTTCTGTTTATTCAATGAGGTCTTTTTAATATAAAAATAGTGAAAAGTTAACTCATGAGAGCTCAATGTATGAATTTATATAGAGCAATATAAATAAATAAAGAAAGAAAATACTTAATTTATAACTGATTATAAGATGACTAAATGAGTATTTCCTTATTACACACACACACACACATACATATATATATTTCTAAAGGTTTAATGGATTTATTTTTAATAGACGCTTTTTTTTATTTAAACGTTAATAAAGAAGGGCACAGGTTCGATCCCAGCCCGAGAACACATTTTCTTTATTAAGATTTATCGAATGTGTAGGCTGATAGTCGTAATAGACAGTGTTCAATAAAGAAAAACGTTGGCGTCTGATTCAAATACAAAGTGTCCCGCCTATAAAACCCAAAAATAATATATATATATATATATATATATATATATATATATATATATATATATATATATATATATATATATATCACCGAGGCAGAATACAGTAAATCTACGAAGACACAAAAAGCTAATGAAGCTGAGTGAAAAACTAAGAAGAAGTTTTTAAGGAGCGAGAACAATAAAAGAGTAATCAAGAAGATATATATATATATATAAAAATTAATAAATATATTATAAATTAAATGATTTAAAAATATGCTTTCATTGCTACACAAAAATTACCATGATCCAAAAACAGAAACCAAAAACTTCAAATTCAATTATATTAAATTAAAAGCATTAGTTCTGTTTCATCTTCAAGCGAATAATTGAATTTGAAGATTTTGCTTTCTATTCATGAAACATGGTAATTCATGTGTAGCGACGAAACCATATTTCTAAATC
>CAHIKZ030003120.1:1977500-2012500 GCA_903632075.3 Acanthosepion pharaonis
ATTTTATTCAAAAGTTAGGATTATTAAGAAATATGCTTTTAACAGTAATGTCTGGAGGACATGAAGATTCAAAAAATGTTGTTGAATTTTCTTAGGTGCCATATTAGAGAATATATACCGTATTAAGCAGTTTGAAGCTAAAATAAAAGGCATGCACACCCATTCAGCCAATACTGTACTATGTTAGGGGAAGAGCTTATGAAAATATGAAAGTGGACATACACCCAGAGGTGACAGTCTGTTTCATGTTTACACGGAATCAATCGGGCCTGAATATTGCTTTTAATCATAAAACAGACTGGCAAAGATGCATTTTGAGCTCAGTGATTCACCGTCATCCCTGCCGTGCGCCGGCGGCTTAGTTGTAGAATAACCGACTGACACAAATTCAGTGGGGTTTCGATCCTAGCTTGAGGCAACCGGATGTCTAGACACACTGATGAGCTGCGAAACAGTCTGTCTGTGGATGACTTTATATATATAATTATTTATTTAAAAATATGATTCCAAATCGCCAATTTAAATAAATGATTATATTTATGCTCTACTTTTGTATCGAGCACTATTTTTTAAAAATAATAACTAAAATACTAAAGGACTTTGGATTATTTACCTAACCAGTTCCTTCCTATTTCTATATATTTTTCATATATATATATATATATATATATATATATATATATATATGAAGATATATAATCTTAAGATGTGCAATATTTATGGGAAAAAAGTGCCCAATATCAGAGATAGAGCGTAATACAGAAGTCAACACTTCATGGCAGTCTGTTTTATGCTAAACGTATATATATATATATATATATATATATATATATATATATATATATATATATATATATATATATATAATATATATATATATATATATATATATATATTTAAAATAATATGTATGTACTTTTTTAATTTAAAAACAAAGGGCAAAAAAAGGGTACCAATATGATCAGTACGAAAAATATTTATTAAGTAATAATTATTAAACATATAACAGAATATTAGCCATATGATGGACATTTAGGTTTTAAATCCGGAATTTTCGGACACGACTGTGTCCTTCATCAGTGGCGCGAGAAATAAAGAGAGAGATAGGAATTACTCACCGACAATTGTTTTTGTGTACGGTGAGAATTCTGGTGGAGATCGTATTATTAGCGAAAACAAATCTGATTCCTCGCTGTGAAAATATACACAATTACGTTTGCCCTTGTTTTATTAACGAATCTATCTATTTTGCACACACACACACACACACACACACACACACACACACATATATATATATATTATACATTTCTTATTTTTTAAAAGATATTTTTAGTGGTACACATTTGTGAGTTGTTATCTCTTAGTTTTTTTATTTTTATTAATGTATCACATTAAAATAATATTTATTGTTAAAAATAATTTTGTACAAAAAATTATATATATATATATATATATATATATATATATATATATATATATATATACGTACGTGCTAATAAACAAGAAGATAGAGTTCAACACGTAGTGGGCTGGTTTAAATTACAACAAACAACCAGGATTTCAATATAACATTGAAAAACATAAGGAAAAAAATATTTATTTTTTTAATAATATGTGGAAATCTCCGCTTTTACTTGAAGACGGTCACGAGACCAGAAACACGTGTAGTAAAATTATGGAAAATAAAGCATAATGTTTTTTTCTAAAAAAAAAAAACACGTTACAACCAAAAACATTTGCGGCACCTCTCTTCTCTCTTTTTAATATACATACTTTTCTCTCGTTGGAACCACTACAAACTCTTTCTTTTATATATATATATATATATACAATATAAGAGTTTGATATATTTAGGGTTCTTTGAGGAAGTACCATAATTTTGATTATTTGTTCTTCTACAATGTGGTTTGGAGAGACATTAATGAGAATCTGCTTAATATTTTTTTAATTCAGTGTAGAAAATCTTTTTTTTTTGTGAGGGGAATTAATTTGTGTTCGGTTAATTAAATTCTGTATAAGTGCTATTTTGTAGTAATTAGGATATTTTCTCGAACAGTTGAGAGTGCAAGAGTTTTAGAATTTTTTTTTTTTATATGGCGAGGTTATGTGTTATTATTTGTGTCTACTAAAATCTCAAGGAACGTTAAAAAAAAAAAAAAACTAAAAGTATGTCTGGTTCCTGATCGTCGGATCTGATCGGTTAATTTAATTTATTACCCACTTTCTTCTAAAAAATCTTGAGACATTTTCGTTATAACCAGATTTGTCTTTCATTTGGACTTGAAGAAGCGAAATGCGTCGTTAAAAAAGATTTTTAACATTATCCCTTTTATTTCCACTTTTGTTTCGTATACTAGTCTACAGTCTACTAACACTCATGTGTAAATATATGGTCTTATGTAAACATATATATGAGGTCCGATTTGTTTTATTTCATATTTTTTTCAGACCAACACACAAGCACATGTGTGTATATATATATATATATATATATATATATATATATATATATATATATATATATATATATATATATTATGTAATACAGACATGTGAGTTAGAATTCAGATGTTTCTATTCATAAACATCTCTATTCATTAGACCACATTCACAATATGCAGCTACATTGGTAAGTTTTTTTATTTATATCTGTCACTGTGTGATTGAGTGCAGAAAATGAGGAAATGTACTTTTATTTTGCAATTTTCTAACAGTTTATATATATATATATATATATATATATATATATATATATATATATATATATATATATATATATATGTGTGTGTGTGTCTTTGCGTGCGTGTGTGTGTATAAAGAGAGAGAAATAAAAGAGAAAATAGATAGATGGGGATTATATTACTTCGATAAATAAATAAATTTATTATTGAATTTCTATAACACAATTTACTGCAATTTATTTACAAAGTTCTGCTCGCCTTTAAATTTATAGGTTGACATATTTTACGTCTTACTGTTCTTTTTTATAATATATATATATATATATATATATATATATATATATATATTTAATTTATATATATATATATATATATATATATATATATATAACCTGAATATACTGAATTTTGAATATATATATATATATATATATATATATATATATATATATATATATATATATATATATATATATAAATAGATAGATTGATATATAGATATAGATATGAACAAATATATATATATATATTTATATATATATATATAGGGTGACCAAAAATGGAATTTTGAAGTGCGTATTGCCAGACTGGGCAAGTGGCAACACTGCGAGACAGTGACCTTGAGCAAGTAAACATTTCACCATTTAGAATTTAAGATTAAATCCGCAGTATCCCAGTTGAGATGTTGCAGCAGTCAATGAGGAATCTCAACAGCAGATTTCAAGAATGTATTCGTACAGGAGGACGCCATCTACAGGAGGTAATTTAAAAAAATGAAAATTCCATCATTGTTTCTTAAATGGCATGTTTTAAGGTTTCAATTACTATGAATAAAATATTTTTCTTCCATCACTCTTGGTTTTATTGGATTGTTAAAAAGTTCCCGTTTTTTTTGGTTGACCTGTATATATATATATATATATATATATATATATATGCTTCATGCTGATTAATTTATTGATCGTTATTCGAAATCCTTCAGATAAGAGGGAATATGGTGAAAGCTTTCGATTTTCTTAAGGCATCATCCATTTAGCTAGACACACATTGTTGTGATAGAAGCAAAAGTGTTGGGGCGTAGGTGAAGTTTGACTTTTATGTTTCTCTGTGTGTGCGCTATTTTTTATGTATTTAGGGATTCGCGGGTTCTTAAATCCTAATTGTTTATCTATCTTTATATATAATATATATATATATATATATATATATATATATATATATATATGAAGATTTAAGAAAACACCAGATATTCTTATATATAGTGCTCAATATTTAAAATATTAAAATAATATTAAAAATAGTGCGATAATAATATATGAAAGAATTAACATTTAAATAAAAATTTTAGCCCGACATCGACGTTTCTTGCTAAAATTTCCAGTATTCAAGTGATGAGCTTTTAAATGATATTTCCATATTTTTTCAATTTATATACCGGGAATAACAATAAAATTATCCAAATACTTTTAATGCATAATTGTCCATTCGAAAAAAAAGTTTAATATCTAAAAGAATTAAACTCATTGCGTTTCTTTCTTCCATCTTGACAGCATTTTCGTAAGAATCACTGAAAAAACTCTTTGAGTTATTCCGCTAGAAACAAAACAGGTTAAAACAGGTTTTGTGTTAGCCCCACTATGTCTCCAC
This sequence comes from Acanthosepion pharaonis, assembly GCA_903632075.3. Classification (NCBI taxonomy): domain Eukaryota; kingdom Metazoa; phylum Mollusca; class Cephalopoda; order Sepiida; family Sepiidae; genus Acanthosepion; species Acanthosepion pharaonis. Next base: position 1,981,832 of record CAHIKZ030003120.1, read on the forward strand.
AGCTGAGCAATGGTGAGAAGAAAAAGGTCATTATGGCACTCAGTAATGGTACCAACATTCATATTCTGGTTTCCATCTTCAAAGTCCATTCAAGAACCATCAAGAGAACGGTGAATAATTTTAAAAATAAGGTAACAGTAAAAAGGAAAATTAGACCAGGAGGTCACAACAGGAAGATGGATCGTCATTTCAACTTAGAGCTTAATGAAAAAGATCCAAATCAATTCATAAGACGTTTGTCACGTGACTGTTGCGTTTGACAGTCCAAAGATCAGTGAAAACAAATTGCAAATGAAAACGTACGTGGAACGTGAGAGACAAATTGTTAATCCGGGCCAGAAAGCAATGTTAGAGAGAGAGCGACGATCATAAGTTGGAAAATGATCTTGGAATAATATATATAGATAGATATATTTGAACTTTGTTTTAATTCTTCATGGGCTTCCCATCTTTAGTTATGGTTAATTAATGATGGACATGCCATTTTCGTTTAGGATCGATTTCATCACAATTCTTCTGGTAAACTTGGACAGCAACTATACATTATTACTGTTCAAAGTAGAGTCCAATACTGTTAGAAATATCGCGGAAATTTCCAGTAAGATATGTTTAATCATTTCTAAGATACAACGGTTCAAATTTTAATCTAACAAGTGGACAATTTTGCTGTTACACGATTTGGACAATTTTGTTGTTACAGCCGGTATTACTGGCAGTAGATAGCAAATCGAAATGCAGAATGTTGTAATTGAAGTTTTATATATAGTTTCTGTAATTTTAAGTAAATGTTTGATATTTTTCAATAGTTTGCTGCACTATTTACACATTAACAAAGAACAATAGAGCATTGGTTGCAGTCGGCTACATTAAGAGCAATCGTTTGTGTTCACCGATGGTGTGGTGATTACCTAAGCGTAGCTCAGATACGACATAAGGCCGGAATACTGGACACACGGTGACGATCGAATTCATCAGATGATTATTCGAATCTGCCAATAATTTCATCTGCATCCAATTCATCTAACAATTCCTTTTTTAATGAATAACAGCATGTATGATTCCAAATTCTCTTCAACCAGCGAAATTCTTAAACTTGTTTTTTTATGATCTTTAGCTTTAAAAATGTTCTCACACATTAGGCATAAATAACTGATAGCGTGCTAATGACTTTATAAAATTCTTATTCCTTTTTATTACTAAACAGTTGTCCGCGTTTGCTTCTTTTACTGCATTTTATTTGATGGAATAATATATATATATATATATATATATATATATATATATATATATATATATATATATATTTGAAATTTATTTCAATCCTTCATGAGCTTCTGATCCTTAACTATGATGATCATATTATTATCACCGATTTCATCATGACTTTTCTTTTAAGCTTGGAGAGTAATTATACATTCTTATTGCTCAAAATAGAGTCCAATAATGTTATAAAATGTCGGGCAGTTCCAGTAATATATCTTTAATCATTTATAATATTCAACGGTTCGAAATCGTAGTATTAGCAAAAACCAAATCTCTGTCTGATCACATCGTCCAGAAGAACAACTGTCGGTGAGTAATCGCCATTTCTCTGTTTATTCCTGGGTCCGTTGATGAAGGACACGGGCGTGCTTGAAAATTCCGCACTTAAAACCTTAATTTCCGTGATTCATATCTGTCATGTGGTTAATAATTAATATTTAATAAGTGTTTGTCGTACTCATTACATAAGTAACCAACCTATCAATTTTATATTATATATATATATATATATATATATATATATGTGTGTGTGTGTGTGTGTCTGTGTATTTCGGCTACAATTCTTATTTTATACAAGTTTCATTAAATACATCTGACAAGCAGTGCGATTATGCTTTTGTTATGGGATCTTACCCATAATATTAATGGACTATTCCTGACATTATAAATACTGCGCCTCTCAAGAGGTATGATAAGAGATTGTAAGACGAGGAGAGATAATTGAGAGCATATTGTAAGGACATTGGAATAGTGATACTTGTCGAAACAACATAGTTCACTCTAACCAAATCTGATAGTCATTACTAATACTTCTACTTCTTTGTATTATATTTCTGTTGTAATACATTTTTGTATTCCAAACCTGTTTGTGAATTTGCCAGCTGTATCACCATATCACCCTTTACCTACTTTGTGGTCTCCCATGACAATTGCAATTTCTTACGATTTACACCGTGATTTGGAGTTCTCTGGTGTAGATTAAAAACTTATTTCTTCATCTGTACTTTGTGTTGTTGGTGCATAAAAAAAAACTATTAAGGATATGTCGAACGGCTTTCTTTCAGATTTGTTTAAGATTAAACAAGAAAATTTACATAGAAACAAATAAAAGTGTATTATTCATTTTAAACTTATAACATTAATATGTTATAAAATCACTACAAAAATACACATACACGGTGTCTTATCAAGTGATAATATTGAATGCATTCAACATCATCACTTGATAAGACACCAGAGGTGTTGTAGTGATTTTATAACATATTAATGTTATAATTTTTAGATAAATAATCATATCTGCTCTACTCTGTATTGAGCACTCTTTTAAGAATAGTAATTGTTGGTCGTTGGAATTTATTCCGTATACAGCAATCATATACTTATATATATATATATATATATATATATATATATATATATATATATATATATATATATATAACAGTATGAATGTAAGTTTATGCTGACCTGTGTGTGTTTGTAGTTCCTTAATCAAATCTCCCCAAGCAATAACAAAGAACATAAAGCCACTATGACGCAAGGGGTTACTCAGTGTTAGAGAATATGTGAAAAAAAAACTATTAAGATGTGATAACATTTAAAGAAGAGTTAAGATGACAGAAGATTACGGTTGACATTGCATTTAATGACAAGTGAGTTTTACCAGCGAGAAGTGCAAGAGAAGAAAAATGATAAGACCTTTCCGACAATCTACTCCTGCCCTCAAATTCTAGTTACAATAGATGAGAGTTCATCAGACAAATTACCATGGTTTATACGAAATCCAAAGCCGGTGATGACGATTGTCAGCACTTGTGCTAACGTGAATTGTTGATCTTCACTGATCATGGTTGGATATGTCACAGTTGTTCTTACTGTTTTAAAATGTCCACTCATTTACATTTCGTTGATTCGCGTTCCAATATGTGTCGATTTGGGAATAAATTTCCCACAGGTTTGACCAGAAAGCGCACTTCGACGCTTTGATCCCCGATGGTGCAATCGCTGAGTGGAGCGTCCATGGGTCTGAACTCGTTGTTCTCCGTCACACGATTGTACGATGAAATGCAGAACCCGGTTAGCTACACGTCATCCTACAGTCCACGCGTGGTTACCGTGAAAATGTGGATGTAGTATTCGCATAAAGTACGAATAATAATGGATTCTGATTTGTCGGCATTGTCTATCACGACTAAGCGACCCGAGCAGAAGACTGAGCAATCGATTCGACGGTGGAGTAATGAATAACGGTTCAGATTGAGGAATCGTAGAGCCGAGTTCGAATTCCATTCGGATCTATTACATTCGGAAAGGTATTAATCCACTTCTTCTTCCACTAGCTATGGGTAAATAGCAGGACAATAGAAGTTGTAGACCAGTTGCCTTGGATGGCAACTGGTCTACCGCAGAAAAAAAATGGCAACCTACTACGGGAAAAAATCTGCCTCGTCACTCATGTATAAAAAGATACATAATCGTCTAAGCGAGTATCATGCATGGCACATAACTGAATGAAATTCACTTACGCGCTAATACCCTTGGGAAAGTTATTAATCCTCTTCTTCTCCCCATAATAGCAAGACAGGCCTTCGATGGCAACTGGTCTGCCAGAGAAAAAAATGACAACATATTCTAGGAAAAATAAAAAAAAATCTGCCTCGTCAGTCATGTATCAAAAGATACATAATCGCCTAATTGAGTAACACGCATGGCACATAACTTACGTGCTAATAACCTTGTGGAAGGTAAGATTCCTCTTCTTTTCCCCATAATGGCAGTACAGACCGGGTTCTATAGCCTTGGATGGTAACTGGTCTACCGCAGAAAGAAATGGCAACCTGCCGCAGGGAAACAATCGGCCTCGTCAGTCATGTATCGAAATATACATGATCGCCTAAGCTTGTGTCACGCATGGCACATAACTGACTATGTAGGTTGCCTTTGTTTTAATTTTTACCGTATAGCTTTATAAAGCCTTCTTAGCATTAGAGACATAAATCTCATGAAATTCGACACTTGACTTTTACCCTTTATCGAAACTCGAACGTCGGCTGCTATCGGCGAATACAGAGGTCGCTAGCTACGTTTTCCCGCCCTGCGCGTGAGAGTTCGTCTTCTTGAAGAATTAACAGCGAATATCGTCAAAGAATTCCCGCAGCCATTAATATTGACGAAATGCACTCTTATCACGACGCACCTTGGGCTTTATCGACCACACCCACCACACAGGCGGAGAGAGAGAATAAGAGAGAGATAGACAGACAGAAAGAGACTGACATCCACCATTCATTCTGTTCGATGAATGAATACTTCTAAAATCGTAGTATAGAAGTATGGAAATTATCTCCACATATACGTCTCTGTATATCTGGGTATACAATTGAACATTTATGTGCTATACATACATACATACATACATACATACATACATATATATATATATATATATATATATATATATATATATATATGATATTTTTATATGATTTTTATGTTTTGTTTTTTGTCTTATCGAAATTCCTTAGCAATGTGTACATATCATCGTACAGAATATTCTATGAATAATTTCGAATATATATATATATATATATATATATATATATATATATATATATATATATATATATATATATATAATATATATATATATATATACTATATACACAAATTTAGCAGTTCTCTCCTACTCACCCAGTATTTGCGTGTATTTTTGATAAAAAAAAACGATGATGGTCATATTGGTGGCAAGATCAACTAAATGTTTTATCAGCCGGGTCCAAATTTGGAATGTTGAAATGGAAGGCATGAACACATCGAACTTCTCGCACAAAATTTCTACCTGCTCCCACCCCCCAAAGCAATCCTTCTAGCTTGATCTAGCTACTACATTATTTACTTTTATTATCGTTTTCTCGCATGTCATTTAAATTGATCCTCCCCTTGTTGAAATTACTTTCCTTTTATCAATTGGTATATATTTACACTATTTTTTCGCTATTTTTTAAAAATTGGTATACATTTGCCCTATTTTTACGCTTTTTAAAAAATTAGTACAGATTTACGCTATTTTTATGTGTTTTTTTTTTAAATTGGTATACATTTACGCTATTTATTTAAAATTGGTATATTTTTATGCTAGTTTTTTGCTATTTTTTAAACTGGAATACATTTACGCTATTTTTACGCTATTTTGTTTAAAATAGGTATACATTTATGTTATTTTTTTAAAATTGGTATACTTTTACGCTATTTTTTAAACTGATATACATTTACGCTATTTTTAGGCTATTTTTCTAAATTGGTATACATTTACGCTATTTTTTCAATTGGTATACATTTACGCTTTTTTTACGCTATTTTTTAAAATCGGTATATATTTATTGCTATTTTTTCCTATATATTAAATTGGTATACATTTACGTTATTTTTACGCTATTTTTTGCATTATACATGGTCCAAGAGCTACTAAATATGCACGATATCAGAATGGGGGTGTTTTACGGACTTATAGATTGTAGATTTTGAAGATATGTCGGATAGAAACCGTTGACCCTGAGAGTGAAGTGTTTAAGTTTTTAGTGATGGAGGAAGCATCTAGTCGGGTGTCTATTCCACAAAGTATATTGGACCTTGAAATGGAACACGAAAGGGATGAGGGTAGTTATTTGCTGTGTACATGACATAGCGAGTCTTAGCTTGAAATGTTTTGAAATGGTGGAATTAAAGCATGTATCCCGTCAGAAAATTTAAAACGGAGAAGTTAAAAAAATAAGCTTGACGGAATTGTGCGTACTAAATAGTTTTCTTTTTGAATCGTTTATCACAATATCTTTTCTATCTACATCAATTTTCCTGTCTGTGAAGATTTGGAAATTCCATAGTATATTCATTCTATAACTATGTGTCACAGGCGTATATATATATATATATATATATATATATATATATATATATATATATATATATATATATATATATATTATGCAGTGTTGCATTAGAAAATGTACATACTCATTGCAAAACTGTACATCTTGTTTCAAAGTTGAAAATATTTTTAACGTTTCATCAGGTGGGAAATCACGATATATATATATATATATATATATATATATATATATATATATATATATATATATATATATATTCTTCAGAAATAATAATGTACTTCAAATGTAACACTGCATAATAAATAAATATATATTACCCTACTTTTCTATTGAGCCCAGTTTTAAATTAATGCTTTGAACTCTGAAATCTTGCTCTTCGTTCTTTTTTCGGACATATATATATATATATATATATATATATATATATATATATATATATACACACACACACACACACACACATATATATATAGATAGACACACACACATATATATATATTACACACACACACATAGATAGATAGATAGATAGATAGATAGATAGATAGATAGATAGATAGATAGATAGATAGATAAGTATGAACAGATTGTGTAGACAAAAATGAACAAAGTGCAAGAAGATATGAATATACAGTGATAGACATGCAGAAGATAAAATAAATAGATCGAAAATAATCGAACTTCTTTGTTATTAATACTCTGCTTCTTAACATAAAGCACCTTACTGACAAAGACTGCTCGCCTTAAAACTGTTATCCTCCAGGAATACACTGGTCGAGTCAAAAAATTTTTTTAAATTATTTTCCCGCCCCAAGTATATAACAGAACATGGTGGAGTGATGAAGCTCCTTAAGTATTTAAATATAGTTCATATATATATATATATATATTATTCAAGGATCATTTTCAATCCTATTCAAGATGATCTTTGCCCTCTCTAAACTTCTAACTTTCGGTCCTAGGTTAAGTTTTATCACACGTTTCGCGTATGATTTAATTTTCAAGTTTTTTTCACCGCTCTTTGAACTGTAAGAGCTGAAACTCTTCTCTCATGTGCCAAGTGTTATTTTGGATTGTGTTGTATATTTTCTAATTCAATGCTTTAGCTTTTAGTTGAAATGATGTTCCCTCTCTCTCTGTTGTGATATCCTGCTATAGATTTCCTCACTACTGTTATCTTCTTTTTTAAAATTATTCGCCGTTCTCTTAATGGCTCTTGAATGGACTGTGAAGATCGAAGCCAGAGTATGAATGTTGGTGCCATTACTGAAGGCCTGAATAACCTTTTTCCTCTCATTACTGTTCCTTTGGAAAGAGAGTGTAAGGCTGACACAAAACGATTTTAACCTGTTCCTTTACTAGCTGAATAACTCAAAGGGGTTTTTGCTGATTCTTACGACAAGATGGTTAAAGGTCTTATTGAAAAAGCTGAAAAAAATAAACTCATAGTTTAATGTTTTATTTTTAAATGCTAAACGTTTTGTTGGATGGAAAATTATCCTATGCATTTACACAATTTGGACATTCTTGCTGTTACACCCATTATATGTGCAACATACTTTTTAGGGATGGATTGTATGAGAAAACATTTATTTCAAATCTTGAAGTGCATATGTGATGAGCACCCTGAGAAGATGACGAAAACTTCCATAAGATTAGTTCTAGCCAAATCTAAGCTTTAGAAAATACTTCTCACTATATATACATATATATATATATATATATATATATATATATATATATATATATATATATATATATATATATATATATAAAAAGAGAGAGATAGATAGATTGATAGATATAGATATGTACAGGATATATATATATATATATATATATATATATATATATATATATATATATATATATATATGCTTCTGTGCCGATTAATTTATTGATCGACATATATATATAAAATTACTTATTCGAAAATTATAAAAAAAATATGTTATAAAAGCACTACAAAAATAGCCATTTTGTTTCAACACTTCTGGAGTCTTATGAAGTGAGGGTGTTGAATGTAAAATAAATCCAGATCCAGTTTTCCTCTCTACTGTTCCTCTTTTTAAAACTTATTCACCGTTCTCTTGGCAGATAATGAATGGGTTTTGAAAATGGAAGCCAGAATATGAATGTTGGGACCATTATTGAAGTCCTGAATTTTTTTTTTACTCTCACCATTGCTCAGCTGGGAAGACATAGTGGCGCTGACACAAAAATATTTTAATCTGTTCTTTTTCTAGCTGAATAACTCAAAGGGGTTTTCACTGATTCTTATGACAAATGATGTCAAGATGGTTAAACGTCTTATTGAAAAAGCTGAAAAAAATAAACTCAATTTCTTTAGTGGCTGTTTAAATATTAAAGATTTTTTGTGACGAACAATTATATTGTTACATGATTTGGACAATTTTACTGCTATACCTGGTATATATATATATATATATATATATATATATATATATATATATATATATATATATATATATATATATATATATATATATATATATATGGTATGCTATATCTAGAGATTAAAGGATAAAGATATATAGATTGAGATAAAGATAGATAGATAGATAGATAGATAGATAGATAGGTAGATAGAAATGAAAATATAGAGACAATGAAATATTGACATGAAGAGAGCGACAGAAAGAAATGCTAAGATAGAGATATATAGAGTTAGATAAAAGATAGATAGAGATATATATATATATATATATATATATATATATATATATATATATATATATATATATATATATATATATATATAATCCACGTCTACAGATGTTGCCTGTTTGGGAACTTAATGGGCATAAACTGAACTGTACCCAGAGTCAGCATGTACTGATTCAAAGGTGATGACCACGAATCGGCACTTGTGCTAACGTGAATCGTCGTTCTTCCCTGAACGCGCCCTACCCGCTGGGTGTATCACACTTGTTCTTCCCGCTCATTCCACCCATTAATCTACGTTTCGTTGATTCATGATACGCGTTCCATACTCTACCCATATAGGAATGAAGTTTGTGTCTCTCTTTCTCTCTCTGCCCTCAGAAAGTGCACTACGACTCATTGTTCTTCTATGGTGCAATCGACCATACGCTTGACTCCGTTGCTCTCCGCTCCTTGACTGTGCGATGAAATGCTGTACGCCTTTGGCCAATCATCGTCCCATCTATACGCGTAGGTTCGCGCCTCAGCACCTACCTGTTGTCTTTACCGCGGGATTTCAAAATCGCCTTTACTTTCTGAACCGACTCCCAAGATGATGCTTCCACGCTAACTACAATCTTAACATGTTCATGTCGAACTGTAAGATTTTTCGACAAGACGTCTTGGCAACATTTGTTGTAAGAATCACTGAAAAAAAAAACCTTTGAGTTATTCAGCGAAAATCAGAACCGGTTAAAATCGTTATGTCAACCTCACTATGTCTTCACAAATGACCAGTGATGAGAGCATAAAATGTGCCTATTACTTTTTAAGACTCTGTAAGATGAATGGCTCCCCTGCCCTGTACTGATTGCTCATCAATGTAAAAAATGAAACTGCCAGCAACACTGTGGTCATATATAGAGTGTACAGATACAGCACATAGGGAGAAATACTGGGATTCAAAACTTTGATCTCAGGTAAGGATCTGGAGATTGATATATTGTTACTAGAGAGAGTGCACAGATACTCTAAACATAAGGCGTAAGTGTTGATCCAGAGACACGGTGGAGTAATGGATAGTGGCTCGGATTGATGAATAGGAGAGCAGAGTTCGAATTCTATTACATTTACTTACGTACTAATACCCATTGCGAAAGGTATGACTCCTCTTCTTCTCCACCACCCACCTATGGTTAGATAGCAGGAAAGATTGGGTGGCAACTGGTCTACTGCAAAAAGAAATGGCAACCTACCGCGTGAAAAAATCTGCCTCGTCAGTCATATATCGAAAGATACGTGATCACTTACGCGTGTATCACGCATAGCACATAACTGAACTGAAGTGTTGATCCATTTGTAAACTCTGTCATTTTGTTTTGTGGATAGAAAGCTGTTAATGCCCTTAATGAAAGCCATGTATATCAAGTATTTTATTCTCAGATCGATTGTTTGTTTTTGTCTTCGCTCCAAAAGAATATTTCGAAGAACTAAATTATTTCATTTTTATATTTTATTAAAATAAATTAAGAAAAGGAAGAAATGGTTTTGATGACAGTGAAATGAATTAACTTTCCAAGATTGAAGACATATTGTTCCGCTCGAAGAGATTTATTCCTCGACCCCACAATGACCGATACAATTATGTGAGACAACAAACACCCATCAAGTATAGACTATAAATTTTATACCGGGTTTTACAATAAATAGGTATTGTCTGAGGGATGGATCCACAGTCACCAGTTAGTTTAAAAATTGTATGCAAAGGAGATGATATATCAACTAATTACATTTAAAGTGTATCATAAATAAAAAGAAAAAAAAATAATAATTAAGCAATATAAATAAACGATAAATTTTGGGGAAAAATAAACTTGATATCTACAAAATGAAGAACTCAGCTTGTTTTATATACGTATCAAATTGGTATATAAGGAAAAAAGAATAAAACGATTTCATTATATCTACTTTAATATATTAAAATATAGACTAAAATTAAATAAAAATAAAATGCCAAGATAAATGATATTCCATGCCAATGAATATATTTTGAAAATTACAAATTTAGGATGCCAATAAACGTTTAAGATATCAATTAACCTTCAAGATATCAATAAGCCTTTAAGATATAAATGAATCTTTAAGATATCAGGAAAACTTTAAGATATCTAGGAATCTTTAAGATATCAATGAATCCTTAAGATATTAGTAAAACTTTAAGACATCGATTAACTTTTAACATATCAATGAATCTTTAAGATATCAGTAAGCATTTAAGACATCAATAAATATTTAAGATATCAATAAGCCTTTAAGATATCAATGAATCTTCAAGATATCAATTAACCTTTAAGATATCAATGAATCTATAAGATATCAGTAAGCCTTTAAGATATCAATAAACCTTTAAGATATCAATGAATCTTTAAGATAACAAATGACTCTATAAGATATCAGTAAGCCTTTAAGATATGAATAAACCTTTAAGATATCAACGAATCTATAAGATATCAATGAATCTTTAAGATATCAATGAATCTATAAAGTATCAGTAAGCCTTTATGATATCAATAAACCTTTAAGATATCAATGAATCTATAAGGTATCAGTAAGCCTTTAAGATATCAATAAACTTTTAAGATATAAATGAATCTATGAGGTATCAGTAAGCCTTTATGATATCAATAAACCTTTAAGATATTAAGGAATCTTTAAGATATCAATAAGCCTTTATGATGTCAATAAACCTTTAAGATATAAATAAACCTTTATATCAATAAAGCTTTAATTCTTATTGTACTATAATCGATTAGATTTTTTTTTAACAATGGTATAAGATACACAACGTTTCGGAATAGTAAGTTAAGATATAACAATATTAATCAATGTTCACTTTACACAAAATTATGATAAATTTATATTTTTGAACTGAAATAATTTTTAAAGTAAAATGAATTAATTAAAAAACAAAACAAAAAATACAAATGAATGGAAAAGATTAAATATTTGTATACACCTAAATAAATAAAAGTATTTCAACATTATTATAAGAAAAGTAATAAAAGGTATATTTAAATCCATGTAATAAAATTCTTTAAAAATTTAGTCAAATCTTAATAACAGATTGTAACACGAAATAAAATAATATTTCCATTTAAGAAAAGATAGTTTTAAAATTATAAAGTTTTGATTTTTTTAAATTATTTCAATCCAAACAAGGCAAAAACGCCACTAAGACGCAAAAGTCTACTGGGAGTGTAAGGGAATGAGAAAACATTACTTTGAACCGAAAAGACAACGTCCTAAAATGAAACAAGGGACAAACCTCTAGTCCTGTTCAAAAGACCGTGGAGAGTGCGAATCGGACTAAATTTTCAGTATTTAGGCAGAGACGTCAGAATTATAGATTTGAATAAGAATTTACAAGGAAACGGAAACTCAAAACTACACTAAAATGAAGGAATAAATCATTAATCCTTTGCAAAAGATCAGGAATACGTGTGAACGAGTTGATATGTGAACCTAACTATTCCTAATGAGGAAACAAATAAAAAATAATAAATAAATAGTAAAAAGAATTTCACTGTTTAGGCGGAGACGTCGGAAATATAGGGTTAAAGTAGACATTAAAAGGAACCGGAAACCCAATCCTAAACAGGAAACAAGAGATCAGCCTTTACCCTTGTTCAAAAGACCGGGTGGGGGCGTGTACCGGAGGAAGAGACGACCTTATCTGCTCCTATTAAATATAATTGTACAATTTAATTTAAATTCTCGCTTGTAATAAAACAATTCATACACGCTTAAATTCTTTTAACTTTATTAGGCTTCACTTGAAATAGTATCTTTTAATAGAAGAATCATTCATTTGGTATATTCATTATATCCCTTGGACTATACATACATACATACATACATACATACATACATACATACATATATATATATATATATATATATATATATATATATATATATATATATATATATTCATACAGGTTTCATTAAATAATATAGACAAGTGTTGTCTATTTTATGTAAATTTTTTTCGTAACGTCTGATAAGTTTAATAACATTATCGTTGAACGAAGAAAGAGATTCACAATATTGATCCATATTTTTTTAATACAATCTAAGCTTTCGGCTTACATAAGCCATTATCAAAGATGTCAATTACAACATATTAAGCAATATACGGACACGACAGTGATGATAGTCTGTTATTGTTTACATAGATGATTTCTAAGCAACGACAAACACGTGCATATAAGACGCTAGAAGCGAAAATTGCACCGCATCTCATGACGTCGCACATGATCACACGAGAGTGAATTGGAGAAGTTTGAAGTATGGGAAGCCGTTGGTATGAACCAGTGGCTTATGTTATCAATTATAGACATTTAAGAATATTTGTAGAGATGCCATAATTGATTTTGTTTAGGCTGGGTTTCAACTGTTTGATTGTATTAAAAAAATATGGATCAATATTGTGAATTTCTTTTTCGTTCAACGATAATTTTATTACATTTACATAAAATAAATAGACAACACTTGTCTATATTATTTAATGAAACGTGTATGAATGAAAAAAACTGCCTAAATACATACAATATATATATATATATATATATATATATATATATATATATATATATATATATATATATGTATGTATTATAAATTAACTGATTTAAAAATGGTTCCTTCAGTACACAGGAATTACCATGTTTCAAAATCAGAAACTGACAAATTATAATTATATATATATATATATATATATATATATATATATATATATATATATATGTATGTATGTATATGTGTAATGTGTGTTTTTGTGAAAGAAATCCGAATGATAATAAAATCCTTATAATGACCTTGCTTGACTGAACAGAATATAGGGCAGCGTGAATGTGGGGTTTTATTACTAATCGCGGCGCACACTTACTTGTATTAATACGGAAATGTAGTGTACCCCTGGTCGTACACCCTTGTGGGAATTAACTGAAACAAAACGAATAATTCGTTATTATTTAATTTTTTTTTCCATAATTTTCAAATGAAGCTTGATTCAGTAAACATGTTAGTGCTTACTATGTCCACTCCACGAAGTCGCTCCTTGCAGATTAATCACAGATTCTGGATTGGATTTAAATCGGAAGAGTTTCCGGGTCAGTCTATAGTACTTTGATTTGCTCAGTGGTGAATGCTTGCCAGTTTGTTCGTGCCACGTTACAATTTTCCTACGCCTCCTTGAAGTAATGTCCATCGCAGAAAATGGCCGTAGGACAACTAATCGATAGTCGAGACAATAGTGTCTGTGCGTGATAAAAATCTGATGCAGTCACGGATGACTCAATATTTTTCAAGGTCAAACAAATTTCATCATACACCCCGAAAATATATTCATATTACTGCGCACCACTGGAAATGACATAATCTGAGGGAAAAATAGAAATCGAATACATCCTGTCACTCCAGTGGATCTAAAACATACCGTATGATGAAAGAAAGGAAACTAAAACGGTTGTTTCAATTAATTTACACAATGATGTAGGTGCTACAATGATATATTGGTTAACTTTTATATGTTGTTTTAGTCCACCAACTGAGGCACATTCTTTTCCCGACTCGCTGCAAGAAGAAATGCCGTCTAACGCACAGTGAATAACTTTTCTCTGCAGCTGGTTTCTTTGATATTTTTTCATGGCGAATTTTTTATGATTTTTTATTCACTATTCGTCAAATGAAACTTTGTGCTAAAATTCTCAGGCTTACAGCCAGATCACGTTAAAAACACCGGTCCTCGTACAACGTCAGTAATTAGGTTGATGACCGCTTGGAAATATCACGTGTTGTAACCTTAAAAGTGCGGGTGGTGCAATCGCTAGTGGCTCAGAAGTGGAAATCGGAGAGCCGAGTTCCAATTCAAGCCAGATTCATATTTAATTACGCGCACATACCGTTGGGAAAAGTAAGACTCCACTTACTCTCCCGCAAATTACGGATTAACTGGTATGAATTTTGTCAGTAAATGATTATTATCTCCAAAATATTCATACAATCTAAAATTATTTTCTGGTATTAAATAACCCGCAAAAGGGTGATAAACCGTAAAAATACAAACCAACGAATTAAACATTCCCAGGGAGATTAATATGAAGCAAACATATGAACACACACAGATATAATCCTTTTTTTAATCCTAAGCAAAAGAGCAGTTCGATGCTGAATTCTGATATGTTGTTTTCATTGTATAATGCTACATTCAGATGATTAATATTTAACACTGAATTAAGTGCATTAACATTGCAATATTAGTTTGTCAACAGGTACAATATATTTGTGTATTTGAATTCATACATTTACAAATGTAATATTTCCTGACATGCACATTTTTTAATCATTTCATCACAAGCAAGACGATAAAGCCACTAAGACGCAAACCGGTTACTAAAGGGTGAGAGAATACGAGTAAAAACAATCAAGGAGAAAGAACAATAAAAGAAGAAGAACTAAGAGGAGAGAAGATAACGATTGGCGTTGCATTTATTTCTTGAAGATCAAAATTGAAGGAACTGGAAGACAGTTCAGTAAGCGAGAAATGCCAGAGAAGAAAATGCTAACATAGAACTTACGGTTCACCTCTAGCCAGTTCAAGTGTAAAACAACGGGACAATGACCCCAATCTAGTACTGCGCTTAAATTCATAAAGTCAAGATACGATAGAGGAAATTCCATCAGCACAATTCCAATGAGAGTATTTATAGAAAAGGCAGAGGGAAGCTACGTTACGGCGGTGGGATAAGGGACTGAAGTTGAGATGCTGGGTCAGGACTATTAATATTGCAGATCAGTTTTTGGATTTGATCAAATATCTCTGAATATAGAGCAGAAGCACCAGACCAGATTTGACAGAATTACTCAAAGCAAGGATGTAGGGTAGATTTCTAAATATATAAGACAGATTCTGGCGTGAAAAATTGTCTCGTACGACACAGTGAACCAGAATTTCTGACAACAAACTTAGAAACTGATTCAATATAATCTTTCCACTTCATGTCAGAGAAAAACATTAGCGTGCAAAGATGCAATGAGTGACTTTCCTGAAGGCTAGCATCGGAAAATTAGACTGGGCGGGAGTCTAAAATAGTTAAATTGTGAGAATTTTAGAATGATATATATTGGCTAATATGAATTGATGCACGTAAGTACATCGATAAAAGTTGACGTGTCCTTTCTGTAGAGTACAAATTCTTCTTGTGGCGATCTTCATTCTTTTCAATGTTCGGCTTTTCTTCAACAGAATGATTTTAAACATCAGTCTTATCTTTCTACGTCTCCTGTATAGTCAGCTTTTTAAAAATCTAAATTTTCTTTTCGTTACCTACACTTTTTTCTTTCTTTTCTAGTTTTTTTTTTTTTATATTTCCTTCAAGTTTTTCCGAGTTTTTATTTCGGTTCTTTTCTCGCCTTTCTCTTTTCGTTTCCTTTTTTCATTTCTCTCTTTATTTCTTTCATTTCTTTCTTTCTTTTTTCTATCTTTCTTTCTTTGTTTCTTTTGTTCATTCATTCATTCTTCCTTTCTTTCATTCATTCTTTCTCTTTTACTTTCCCTCTTTCTGTCTCTTATACATACTTTCTTTCCTTTTTCTTTCTTTCTTTCATCTTTCATATTTCGTACATTCTTTCTTTCTCTTCTTCTTTCTTTCTTTCATTCTTTCTCGCTTTCGTCCATTTTTTCTTTCTCTTGTTTGTTCATTCATTCACTTTTTCGTTCATTCTTTCTTTCTCTTGTTCTTTGTTTCTTTCTTTCTCTCTTTCGTTCTTTTTCGTTCTTTCTTTCTTTTCCCTTTTCCTTCGTTTGATCCTTCATTCTCTCTTTGCTTTATTCCTTGCTTTTTATCTTTCCGTCTTCTCTCTCGTTTCGCCCTCACTTCCCCACTTCCTTTCGCCGATCACTTCGTTTCTTTCTTTGTTTATTTTTCTTTCTAAAATTTCAATTCTTCCTTCTTTTTATGTTTCTTTTCAAAATATCCAACCTTTCTTTCTTTCTTTCTTTTTTGCATTATCTTCCATTCCTCTCCTCCTACTTCTTCTCTTTTCTTGTTTTCCTTTTCTCCTACTTTTCCCTCCAGCCTCGATTCCATTGCTTTTAAATCCTGCAAATTTTCCAACCTTGCCTCATTCCTGTACTTTTGAACCGTTTCTCCCGATGCAAAACACGAAGGAATGTCTTCCCACCCAAAATAAAGTAAGTTCAACACAGGAAGCACACGACTCACTTCAAAACACCTTAACGAAAAATCATGACACTGAATAATAATAATAATAATAATAATAACAATAATAATAAAAACAACAACGACATATGGGCGGTTTCGTTTCAAGAAAACACAAGCTAGGAGAAAGAGAGAGAACGAACGAAAAATGGGTGACAATTCCTAAAATAAATAGGAAAAAGGAAAGAGAAATCTAGAGCAGAAAGAAAAAAAAAGCGATGTAATTGGCGCAATAAAATAGAGGAAATATTTTTTTGAAAAATTGGAAGAAAAATAGACAAGAAACTAAATTGGAAAAGAAAACGAACGAGTAGAGAATAGTTAAGCAATGAAAAGAACGACGCAAAAAAAAAGAGAGTCGAAAAAAAAGTGATGAACTGATAAAAATACGAGGAAAAGAAGGAATTATTGATGACACTAAAATGAGACGGGGGTGAAAAGAAATTCACCTGTGAAACGAAATCTGCGGTAATAGAATGGGGAAGATGAAATCGAAAGAAAAGATGACGAAAAAAAAGAACAATTAAGATTAGGAGAGAAAGGATCAAACGAAGGAAAAGGGAAAAGAAAGAAAGAACGAAAAAGAAAAAGAACGAAAGAGAGAAAGAAAGAAACAAAGAACAAGAGAAAGAAAGAATGAATTAATGAATGAATGAACAAACAAGAGAAAGAAAAAAATGGACGAAAGCGAGAAAGAATGAAAGAAAGAAAGAACAAGAGAAAGAAAGAATGTACGAAATATGAAAGGATGAAAGAAAGAAAGAAAAAGGAAAGAAAGAATGTATAAGAGAGAGAAAGAGGGAAAGCAAAAGAGAAAGAATGAATGAAAGAAAGGAAGAATGAATGAATGAACAAAAGAAACAAAGAAAGAAAGATAGAAAAAAGAAAGAAAAAAATGAAAGAAATAAAGAGAGAAATGAAAAAAAGGAAACGAAAAGAGAAAGTCGAGAAAAAGAACTGAAATAAAAACTAGGGAAAACTTGAAGGAAATATAAAAAAAAAAAACACAAGAAAAGAAAGAAAAAAAGTGTAGGTAAAGAAGAAAGAAAGAAACAGA
The DNA here is from genome assembly GCA_903632075.3 of Acanthosepion pharaonis. Classification (NCBI taxonomy): domain Eukaryota; kingdom Metazoa; phylum Mollusca; class Cephalopoda; order Sepiida; family Sepiidae; genus Acanthosepion; species Acanthosepion pharaonis. The sequence goes on from CAHIKZ030003120.1 coordinate 1,999,984, forward strand.
AAAAATATAAAATAGAATATAAAAAATAACAAGCAAAAAAAAATCCGAAATAGTAGAAGAATAAGACAGAGGAGAGAGAGAAGAAAGCAATGATAAATAATATGAAGAAAAATCAAAAGTAGAAAAAAAATAAAGAGAGAAAGAAATAAAGAGAGAAAGAAATAAAAGAAAGAAAGTTAAAGAAGACTGGAAATAAATTATTATACACAATTATAGAAAAAGGTATAAAGAAAAGGAAAAGAGAAAAGAAGAAGAAAAAGAAGAAATAAAGAAAGGAATAAGGATTAAAAGGGAAAAAAGTTAAAATAAGGTACGAAAAAACAAACAGAAAAAATAAGCAAAGAAAGAAAGAAAGAAAGAAAGAAAGAAAGAAAGAAGCAGAAGAAAGAATGGTAAGGCATTAAACGCAGTGATACAAAATGGAATTCGAATAAAGAAAAGCTAAACAAAAAAGAAGAAAGAAAACGAAAGACAGAAACGAAGAAAAATTAAAAAGGAAAGCAAGCAAAAAAAAAAAAAACGAAGAAGAAACAAATAGTAATAAAGAAAGACCGAAAGAAAGACAGACCGAAAGAAAGAAAGAAAGACAAGAAAGAGAAAAGAAAGAAAAGAAGAGAAGAAAGACAAGAAAGACAAAGAAGAAAGAAAGAAAGAAAGAAAGACAGAAAAGAAAGAAAGAAAGAAAGAAAGAAAGATAGAAAGAAAGACAAGAAAGAAAGAAAGAAAGAAAGAAAGAAAGAAAAAAGAAAGAAAGAAAGACAAGAAAGAGAAAAGAAAGAAAAGAAGAGAAGGAAGAAAAGAAAAGAAAAGAAAAGAAGAGATGAAAGGAAGAGAAGAAAGAAAAACCGAAAGAAAGAAAGAACGAAAGAAAAACTGAAAGAAAGAAAGAAAGAAAGACAGACAGACAGAGAAGAAAGAAAGAAAGAAAGAAAGACAAGAAAGAAAGGAAGAAAAAAGAAAGAAAGAAAGAAAGACAAGAAAGAGAAAAGAAAGAAAAGAAGAGAAGGAAGAAAAGAAAAGAAGAGATGAAATGAAGAGAAGAAAGAAAAACCGAAAGAAAGAAAGAACGAAAGAAAAACTGAAAGAAAGAAAGAAAGAAAGAAAGAAAGAAAGAAAAGGTACGGCATTAAACGCAATGATTCAAAAAGGGATTCTAATAAAGTGATCAGGAATGGAGAACAGAAGAAGAAGAAGAAAAAAAAAAGCTAAAACGAAGAAAGAAAGGAAAGAATGAGAATAGCGAGAGCAAAAGGAAAAGCGAGAAATGGTAGCATGAAGGAATAAGACTTAAAGGGGGACGTGCGTTGCTATTGTTCAGTTTGTCACGACTCGCCTAAGGCCACAGATTTGTAATTTTGGCGATCATCCCACCCACTTCCTCTCACCACCCAAGTAGAACTTCCATTCCTTTACCCAACCCTAACCATTCTACCTGTGCCCTTTTTGTGTAGAGAGCCCCTAAAATATCTGTTTTTCATGCCCTTTTTTATTCCTATACATTTCAATACACACGAGGTGCTATAAAGAACATTAATAATGGGGAAATTGGTACAAAATGATGGAGATGAAATAATGAAGGAAAGAAAGAGGGAATGAACAAAGGAAATCAGATGCAAACAATATAGGAGAAAGAAGGGAATGAATGAAGGAAATAAGAAAGAAAGGATGAAGGGCATTAGAAAGAAGAATGGCGGAAAGAAAGGGTAAAGGAATGGAGAAGGAACTAAGAAATGAAGGACTGAAAGAAAGAACGAAGGAAAAAACATAAGTATGAAGGAATGAACTAAGAAAGGAAAGACTGAACGAAAGAGGCAACAAAGAATGAAAGAAAGAAATAAAAAATGAAAGAATGGAGAAAGAAATAAGAAAGGAAGAAGGGCTGAAAGAAAGAAGAAACAAGAACGAAGAAAAGAAAGAAATGATGAAAGAATAAACTGAGAAAGGAAGAAGCACTGAAGAAAAGAAGAAAGAAAGAATAAAGGAATGAAAGAAAAGATGAAGGAATGGAGAAGGAACTAAGAAAGGAAGAAGGAGAGAAAAAAGAAATAAAGAAAGAATGAAGGAAAGAAAGGAAAAAAAGAAGAAGAAAGAAAGAATGAAGGAGAGAAAGGATGAAGGAAAAAAGAAGAAAGAAAGAATAAAGAAAGAAAGGATGGAGGAAAAAATGAAGAAAGAAAGAATGAAGGAAAGAAAGGATGGAGGAATGAAGAAAGAACTAAGATAGGAAGAAGGATGAAGAAAAGAAAAAAAAGAATGAAGGACAGTAGAAAGAAAGATGGTCGGAAAGCGGAATGAAAGAAGAAAAAATAAAGAATGATAGTAAAGAATAAAGAAAGATAATGAATGAATGAATGAAAAAGAAATATTGAGCGAAAACAGAAAGAAAGATTGCAATAAAAAAAAAGAAAGAATAAAACGAAGTATGGCAGAAAGAAAGAAAGAAAAATAAAAAAAATAAGAAAGAGGGAATGAAAGAATGCCGAAAAGAAAGATGGAAGAAAATAAAGTAAAGTTTGAAGAAATACAAAAGGTAAGAATGAATGAAATAATAAAAGGAAACATTGATGCAGCCAGGAGAGAATAAGCAAAATGAAAAAAGGGGGAACGCAACAATGAAGAAAATAAGAAAAAAAAAGGATAAATAAATGTAGAAAGAAAGAATGAAGAAAAAAAAGTGAAGATGAACAAATACAGAGATGACGAATGAAGCCAGAAACAAATACCGTAATTCCCTATGTATAATACGCCTTAATTCATAATAAGCACTCCTAAAATTGTGATGAAAGTATGAGAAAACGCTTCTTCACGCATAAAACACACCCCTTGTTTGTTAATCAAACCCTATAAATTGTACCTCTCCAATTTTATTACGGCCAGCGTTTCCTAATCTTATTAAAAAATGGTTTTAAACATAGAATAATATTATTCTAATTTAGTTTTATGATAATTCCTATTTTATTTTGCGGCAATTTTAAAGATTTTTTTGTAGCTGTGCATAATACGCACCCCTAATTTTGTTTATGCATGGGGGAAATACGGTAATAAACGAAATAAAAAAAGAAAGATTGAAGAACCCCCTCCACAAAAAATGAAGAAAATGAGAAAGAGGAAAAAAATAAAAAATAAATAAATAAATAAAGAAGGTTCGAAGGAAAACGGAAAGAAAGAAGAAGGGAAAACAAAAGAACACCTGAAGAAAAAAAGAAAGAAAGAATGAATGAATGAAGAAATACAGAAACACACGATGAAAAATAAATGAAACAAGAAAGAAAGAATAAACAAAAAAAAACGAAAGGAAATTTGAAGGAAGAATAATTAAAATAAGAAAGAAAGAATGAAAGAAACAAGAACAAAGGAGATAAGATGGATGAAAAAAACAAAAAAAAAAAACAAGAACGTTAACCAAAAATGAAACATAAAAAAGTAAATGAAAAAAAAAAAAGCTTCTATAGGTCAGTGTGTACCTGGGAACAACAGCAATTAAGAGGTGATTCCACGCTACACAATATGGTGTCTAAATAAAAACTATTAATATATCCCTGAGTAATAGTTAGCATTTTGTTCATAAAGATAGTGTGTTTCTAGAGCGGATACTGATCCTACACCCAATGTAAAACTGTGAGTAAATAGAACAAAAAGTGTGGGAATACATTCATTATCAATAACTTTCGAAAATGGAAAACCGAATTTTTTTATTTTTATTTTATTTTATTTTTTTATATATAGCTGGGACCTTATATTGGTTGTAGGTTCCGTATTCTAACATGAAGTCGAAAGGCTATATAGAATCCATATAGTCTGCAAAGAAAGGTAGTTTAATCTGTCGTGCTAGACAATTTTTCTCTCAAAAATATATCTTAAATGTTTATATGTCTACCATTCGTTTATATTTAGCATAATGCTGTCACATATGGTCCGGCGTTCCTGATATATATCTAGAGATCCTTGGCGGTGTAATGGTTACCAAGCTTGTTTCGCTAGGACAATTATCACTAATTAGTGAGTTCAATTCTCACTGGGTGCCCCCTACTTTCGGCCTTGTGCCACATCTGAGCTACGCTTGGAAAATCACTATATCTAGAGATCCTTGATATAATCTATCTTGATCTGGCATCTCGGTTTCAGTGATTTTTCCCATCGCCGTAAAGTTGCTTCCTTGTGTTTTTTTTTTTTATAAATATTTTCATGGTAATTTTGCTCTTCGCTAGTTTACCTAGACTTTATGAATTTAAGCGCAGTCGCAGACTGTTGCGTTGGTTAGATGTGGCTGTAAGTTCTATGTTAACCATTTCTTCCCTTGCATGTCTTGTTTGAAGAAATCCTTTCCGGTTCTATGCTTTCTAGCCAACTTTAATCTTCCAAAATGTATATTCAATGTCAATGATTATCTACTGTCCTTCTGATTACTCTTCTTCTGTAGTTTCACCTTAGTAATGTTTCTGTTTTCTAATTCTTCCACATCCAGTACCTTTATTTTTTAGTGGCTTTACAGCTCTGCTGGGGTGAACATGATGAAAACCAATACAAAAAAAATATTAGCATAGAGCATTCTTTTTCGTATAAAACTTCAATTCGACTTTCCTTCTTTTACTTTAACGATTATTATCCAAATATATGTCAGCCTTTGACTTAATTGTTACTTCATTAAAATTAACCTTTTAGATAACTGCTTATCAAGAATTTTTTCTTAAATATTCGTTATCTAACTGATTTGAACAATTCTTGTAAATCGTAAATTATTTTATATACGACAATTTTCATATGAATTTTTGTACCAATGTTTTTGTTTTTGTTTTCATTTATAGGTAACCTTATACAAGCTAATAATTCATATAAATCAAATCACCACACGAAAGGCAGTAACGCCACTAAGACGCAAAGATCTATTGGAAGGGAAAGAGAAGGAAAAGAATATATGAAGAAAACACAATGATAATATAAATTTCAGAGTTTATGTGGAACCGTTAGAAGTATAGAGTTGAAGTAGAATATAGAAGGAACCGGAAACCAAATAATATTATAAATTTCAGAGTTTAAGAGGAGACGTTATAAGTTGAATAGAGTTGAATAAAGTTTAGGAGGAGACGTTAGAAGTAGGAACCAATTAGAATTTAAGAAGGAACCTGAAACCCAATAATATTATAAATTTCAGAGTTTAGGAGGAGATGGTAAATTTAGAAAAACCAATAATATTATAAATTTATAGAGTTGAAGTAGAATTTAGAAGGAACCTGAAACCCAATAATATTATAAATTTCAGAGTTTAGGAGGAGATGGTAGAAGTATAGAGTTGAAGTAGAATTTAGAAGGAACCAGAAACCCAATAATATTATAAATTTCAGAGTTTAGGAGGAGACGTTAGAAGTATAGAATTGAAGTAGAATTTAGAAGGAACCGAAAACCCAATAATATTATAAATTTCAGAGTTTAGGAGGAGACGTTAGAAGTATAGAATTGAAGTAGAATTTAGAAGGAACCAGAAACCCAATAATATTATAAATTTCAGAGTTTAGGAGGAGACGTTAGAATTGAAGTATAGAATTGAAGTAGAATTTAGAAGAACCAGAAACCCAATAATAATAATAGGAGGAGACGTTAGAAGTATAGAAATAGAATTTTAATATTATAAATTTCAGAGTTTAGGAGGAGACGTTATTGAAGTATAGAATTGAAGTAGAATTTAGAAGGAACCAGAAACCCAATAATATTATAAATTTCAGAGTTTAGGAGGAGACGTTAGAAGTATAGAATTGAAGTAGAATTTAGAAGGGACCGGAAATCCAATAATATTATAAATTTCAGAGTTTAGGCGGAGACGTTAGAAATATAGAATTGAAGTAGAATTTAGAAGGAACCGGAAACCCAATAATATTATAAATTTCAGAGTTTAGGAGGAGACGTTAGAAGTATAGAATTGAAGTAGAATTTAGAAGGAACCAGAAACCCAATAATATTATAAATTTCAGAGTTTAGGAGGAGACGTTAGAAGTATAGAATTGAAGTAGAATTTAGAAGGAACCAGAAACCCAATAATATTATAAATTTCAGAGTTTAGGAGGAGACGTTAGAAGTATAGAATTGAAGTAGAATTTAGAAGGAACCGAAACCCAATAATATTATAAATTTCAGAGTTTAGGAGGAGACGTTAGAAGTATAGAATTGAAGTAGAATTTAGAAGGAACCAGAAACCCAATAATATTATAAATTTCAGAGTTTAAGAGGAGACGTTAGAAAGAAACCCAATAATATTATAAATTTATAGGAGGAATTGAAGTAGAATTTAGAAGGAACCTAAAACCCAATAATATCATAAATTTCAGAGTTTAGGAGGAGACGTTAGAAGTATAGACCCAATAAATTTGAAGTAGAATTTAGAAGGAACCGAAAAACCCAATAATATTATAAATTTAGAAGGGTTTAAAGGAGTTTAGGAGGAGACGTTAGAAGTATAGAGTTGAAGTAGAATTTAGAAGGAACCAGAAACCCAATAATATTATAAATTTCAGAGTTTAGGAGGAGACGTTAGAAGTATAGAATTGAAGTAGAATTTAGAAGGAACCAGAAACCCAATAATATTATAAATTTCAGAGTTTAGGAGGAGACGTTAGAAGTATAGAATTGAAGTAGAATTTAGAAGGAACCAGAAACCCAATAATATTATAAATTTCAGAGTTTAGGAGGAGACGTTAGAAGTATAGAATTGAAGTAGAATTTAGAAGGAACCGAAAACCCAATAATATTATAAATTTCAGAGTTTAGGAGGAGACGTTAGAAGTATAGAATTGAAGTAGAATTTAGAAGGAACCAGAAACCCAATAATATTATAAATTTCAGAGTTTAAGAGGAGACGTTAGAAGTATAGAATTGAAGTAGAATTCAGAAGGAACCTGAAACCCAATAATATCATAAATTTCAGAGTTTAGGAGGAGACGTTAGAAGTATAGAGTTGAAGTAGAATTTAGAAGGAACCAGAAACCCAAGAATGATAAAAATTTTCAAATTTTAGGCGGAGGCGTTAGACGTGTAACGTTGAAGTAATATTTAGAAACAACCGGAAACTCAATCCTAAACAGGAAAGAATAGATAAACCTCTACATCTGTTCAAATGACTAGTGAGAGGAAGGAAGTATAAAAAACAGGTTTCAGGAAGACAGAAGATGGTTGTGCATTTAAATGTTTGAAGATTGTACGTGTGTGGGAAGCAAGAAACTTGAAAAGCGTTCCACAGAGGAGATGTGCGAGGAAAGAAACTATTAGCATAGTACAAGGTTATATCAAGCTATTTCAAAAGTATAACGGTGAGACCGAATTGCCAATCGAGTAGTGCGCTTAAATTTCTGCGGTTGAGGTACCAAGGAGGAAACAACTGTCATGAAAATATTTATAGAAAAGTCTGACGGAAGCAGTGTCACGACGATGGAAAAATGACTGATGTCAAGGTTCGAGATAAAGGCTTGTTTGGGGTTTTGTGAGGTATTGAAAATTTTATGCACGACAAGATTTATAGCGGAACGATCTCCTTGATGTCAGCATTTCCCAAGTAGGCATCTATGCAGACGATCCTACCATTCACTTCTGTCTCAATAACTATCCCAGGGGTGCTGACAAAGTTAACCTGGCTGATGCTCTCGAAAAGACCCTCAGTGAGTGGTTGTCTGGTGCAGGAAATGGTCTGAAAATTTTAATGCCTCCAAAACTACACTGCTCTCACTTAACCACCGTAGAAAAACGTCCCTGTCCGACACCAGCCTCACGTTTTCAACTGACTTGAAGTGGAAATACTACGTTGAATCAATAGCTGCATCTACTGCAAGGAAAGTTGATTCACTGTGCCGTGCCAGAAGCTATTTATCGTCAGATCCCATCTTAAGCATCTGAAAATCTACCATTCGTCCTTGTATTGAATACTGTTGTGATACTGGGTCTGGTGTCCCTGCTGTTCATCTCGAGGTTCTCGACATAATCCAAAGAAGGATTTGTAATCGGTTCTGAATTGGCATCTCGACTTCTGTTACATTCTCACAGACGTGATGTGGCTTCCCTCTGTCTTTTCTACAAATATTTTCATGGCTGCTGCTCTGACGAGTTTTTTTTCACCTGATGCCCCTACTATCTGAATTTAAGCGTGCTACTAGATTGGAATCTATTTCTCACATTTTTACTGTTGAAATAGTTAAATATAACCGCCACTTCTACTCCAACAGTTTCTTTTCTCGCACTTCCCGACAGTGGAAACCCCTTCCTCCCCCTTTCTTCACTGATCACTGCCATCTTCAAAAATTTAAATGCAAAGTCAGTCGTATGTTCTCTTGCCTTAATTCCTTTTATTGTCCTTAGTAGGGAATTATTGCCCACAAATTGTCAGTGACGCAGAGGAAGAAGTAAGTAAGAGACATACTTCCCAATTATATCATATGTTCCTTCAAGGTGTAAATTCTTACTGAATAATTTTGGATGGAGTAATTAATTTTTTCAACTGGAAAACCAGTGCTTATCGCTGATTCGTTAATTCACGGGCAAATGAAAGGACGTCTTTCTTTTTTCCTTTTCTGATCCTATCAGAGATATCGTATCTCTGAAAAAGCATATTTTTCCAACAATATATGTAGCTGTTAGGATATTTTTCTTCCTAATTTTTACAATTAACATATTCTCGTCTATGTTACACACATCGTTTTATTGATACCATTTGAGTAGAAATGTCGGGTTTTTTGTTTGAAGTAGGTTGTGACTAGTTTTGAATTGACTGTACAGAGTCAGATTTCTCGCTATTTAAATTCTTCTGTAGATACAGGAACAAATAAAAAGAAACATATCAGGAAAATACAGTGAATGCTGGTGGGTTTCAAATTTCAACTCTTTAAGATTTTAAGGGTGTTTCATTAAGACGGATCAAAGTTTGAAATCAGAGTTATTAGTGAATTTCTCTATTGGATCATGTTATTTAAGTCATGGCAATTATGTGTGAAAAATAAATATCGTTCAAATGTCTGCCAAATCTGAAAGAAAAAGAAAAAATCATTAAGTCTCTTAAACTTAATTGGCATTTAAAATCGGTCAGTTATTGGAACACCCTCTGCATGGTCTGTTTTGCAACTGCAGCCATGCGTTGTCGTGATGACAAATGACACCTTTGGGATTTACCAAATTCCGCCGATTTTTCTTGAATCCAAGTCCATTCAAATGGCGAAATATAGTTGAGATATCGGGTTTTAAGCTCTCAGCAATCTCTTTGGTTTATTATTCATAATAGTAAGCAGACCGTTTTCATGGACGTCGTAAAGTTCGACCGGTTGTAAATTAGGTTAAAATCACCGAAAGGAACACTGCCAAACCATTTTTTTATCCGTCCGAAGAGCCGGAGCACGATCGAAATAAACCTTCTGCATAATTTTTTTGTCACAGTTCCGACGATGACCCCTTTCCAAAAATCATAGAACATTGAATGGAGAAATGGTAAATTTTCAGCCTCCATCTTTAAGGCATCCATTTGTTGACAAAACAGCAATATTCGATAAAGTCTGACACGAAATCTAGAACGCTCCAGAAATCGGCACCAAAACAAACACCAGTGTCTAGTTGAGGCCATTTTATATTATCCATGAAAATCGGACCTGGACTTCTAATATATTGCGCCGAAGTTTGTAGATTTTTTTTTAAAGTGTTGGTCCTTCAACGTAATTACCCTACTCGAATTTAATTTGCTTCATTCAAATCCAAATGATTTGAAACAGTTTTTCTATTATTAAAAACACATTATTTTATGTTTTAACTCGAAAAGGAAACCGCAGAAGCGATGTTATTTTCACATGTTAATTGATATTACAAGTCGATCCTATGACATATTAAAAACAATAATAAATATATAACGCTAATCCTTAATCGTCCTAATCAGGCAGTAAAGCTTATATCAAATCTTGATCAAAGACAATCTATTTTCACTGACTTTGATAGAATTTCCAAAGTAATTTTCCTCACTCCATGACAATTCATTTCTTCATGATTTTCAATATATTCCTATAATAAAATAATTAGCAATGTATTTTCATTTGAAAAAGTATAGACCTATTCTATCTGTAATGATTGCATTCATTCTTGGCCACTGATAATCCCTTTACTTTTTATTTTAAATGCGTTCCTCTAGTAAACTCATATTATATACAGCATCTAGCCACCACCCCACGAGGGTTGCATGTGGCACAAGGCTGAGTTTAACGTGGGTTTCTCCGAGCCCGTAGGCTCGGCCAAAAATATACCCTTTGAACCCGCCTAGACGGGTTCAGACCCTGTCTACCTCCCCGGACGAAACCCTGCCCTTCGTCAAAGCTTCGTCCGGGTTCCTCTGTGCCAAAGCAGAGAGTTCAACAGTCATGACCTGGTGCTCGTTACACCGTTCATTACACCGTTTATATTATATACAGTGTGATCGAAAAGTAACTCTCTATTTTATGTATGATTGAGCAGCCAGGAGTCCTGATTTAACACCCTGCGGCTTTTTGCCATGGTATTGGTTAAAGGAGCAAATCTGCTATACCAAAATAAGGATTTTGAAAAACATGAACGGCGAATACAAGTAGTTATGTCTTCCACACCACAAATTTTCTAGTGAAATCTGCTGACAGGCTTCTTAGGCAACTCGAGAAGCTGGTAGCGAAATCTGGTGCCCATATCGAATTTTAAATAAAACCTCATTCTAAACGCTTTCTTTTCCTATCCATTTCTCGTAAAAATTATAGTTAATAAATAAATTATAAATATTTTAAAATTTTACTTTTCAGTTGCCCTAGAACAAGTAGTAATATTTGCCTTCATTCCTTACTTTTCAATTGCCCTGTATAATAGACATATTAATAATATTTGCCTTCATTCCTGACCACCTATAAACACATTTTTCCTTATTTTAGATGTATTCATATATTAAAATCATTTACAGTATAAATATAATAACCCTATTCTATCAGAATTGCTTGCATTCATTCCTGACCACTAATAATCACTTCCTTCTTGATTTTCAATGCATTCTTAGGGTAAAACTGTTGTGGTAATTTACCCCCTCACGCATGGACTCTCCCAGCTATAAATAGGAGCAGGTACTGCCATTTGGAGAGAGAATTTTCCAGCAGTCAACTCTGACAGTCGGACCGAACATTCTTGTTGTAACACTCTCGTGTGTATATGTTTGTATTATTCTTTCTGTTAATATATTTTATTCAATTCCTCTCTTTGTGTCTTTATTACTGGCCCCTAACAAGGCCACAACAAAAAAACATTACCAATGCACCTACATTATCCATATAATAGCCTCCTCTGTTATTAACGCTTGCACTAATTTCTGACGACTGACAATACCTTTCATCATGATTTTCTACGTATAATATAGAGATTGTATACCTAAACAAAATGAAGCAATGATTCGTTAAAAATACATTGTTTCATCCTCAATTAGACTTATAACCAGGAATCATTTACAGAATTCAAAGACACGACTTCATATACCAAAGTGAAATGCATTCGACGCTAAAATACATTTGTTTATTGTTTCATTCCACCCCCAGTATTTGGTGTCATTAAATATGCAAAAATGAATGGAGGTTTTGATGCATTTGTTTACGAAAATCCTGCCTGTGATATCACGCGTTGGGTGTGCATCTCGTTTTTAAACAATAAAATGTCTTTCATTGATAATGTCGGAGGGATTCCTTCACTGCTTTGTTTCTCGTGGTGCATTGTTAAGCGGTGCCGTTAGAAAGTTGCCTTTGAATGAAAACGAAGAAATAACTTAACAGGGAGGGGAATGTATTAGGTGACCTCAATGTTGAACGGGAAAGAGAGAGAGAGAGAGAGAAAGAAAGAGAGTAGAGTGAGAAAAGGAAAGGTGTGAAAGAAAGGGAGAGGAAGAAGCTCCAGAAGAATGAGGAGGAGGATGAGAATAAAGAATCCACGAAGAAAAGAAAAAGGAAAAGGAAACGTCTGAATGGAAAAAGAGGAGAAGTAGAAAGAGACATAGAAAATAGGAGGGATGAGCATTTGGTGGCGGAGGAATAGTACGAGGAAGAGGAGGAGCTGGCGATTGAGGATAAACTGATAAAGAAACCTGTTTATAAATATAAAAGAGAAGTGGGTTATAAAGAGAGAAAGAGAATGGGTGGATGTGTAAAGAAATAGAGAGAGGGAATAAGTGCGCAGTAAAGAGAGAGAGAGAGAGAGAGAGAGGGGTGATAAGTAGGTTGTAAAGAAAGAAATGGTGACTAAAGAGATGTGCTGTAAAGAAAGAGAGAGAGCGAATAAATGGGTTGTAAAGAGACAGAGAGAGAATAAGTGGGTTGTAAAGAAAGAGATTAGGAATAAGTGTATTAAAAAAAGAAAGAAACAATTTGAACAGAAAAAAGAAAAAAATGAAAGAAGCGGTTTGAAAAGCGTAAGGGAAGAAAGATGTACGTTGAAAACAATGAAAAGGAGTAGACATCGTGTTGGAGCGAACAAGAAAGAAGAGAATATTGAAAAAAGGAAGAGAGTG
>CAHIKZ030003120.1:2017500-2077500 GCA_903632075.3 Acanthosepion pharaonis
TGTCTATATTTCTGAGATGAGGTATCATGATTTCTTGCATTATTTACATTATTATTATTATTATTATTATATTACTGTTATCCTCATCTTCACTACCATGTTCACAACGTTTCGGCCGTTGTACGCTCCGACCTTCATCAGGTGAATGGAATTTCCAAAGCGAACATTTTATTTGTTCAAAGAATTGTAAGTTCAATACCAGGCCACTGAAGTGGGGAATCAAACTTGGAGAGTTGACTTAAAGGAAAATTGAGCTAAAGGAAAATTACCGAGAACTGTGGAAGAGACATGGCACGTGGAACTAGAACAATCTACAATATACAATATACAAAAATAGAAAGGAGTGTTAGGATGTGTCTTCTTATCCGACCTGCTCAGCCTGTACAGCGAGGCAGTTCCGAGAGAATTGCAAAACCCTATCGGGATTTAACATTGGCGGCCAGTCTTAGCAAAATAAGATATACAGATAACACGGTACTGATAGCAGACACAGAAAAGAAACTACAAATTCTCCTACTGAGGGTAGCGATGGAGAGGCAGAAGAAGGGACTAAGCATAAACTACAAGAAAACAGAATGCATAGTCATCAGTAAAAGGATGAGCTCAAAATGCGATTTGCAAGTCGGGAACAATCGAGTCAAGCAGACGCGCAAGTTTAAATATTTGGGAAGCGTTCTGACAGAATCGACTCTGAGATCCTTAGACGTATTGGGATGGCCAAGGACGCATTCCAAAAGCTGGGAAGATTATTGTGAGATAGAAGAATTTCTTTGGTAACGAAGAAAAGAATACTAAGTAAAAAAAATCAATATTTTTGTATATTGTATTTTGTAGAATGGTCCAGTTCCACGTACCATGTAATTTTCATTTAGCTCAATTTTCCTTTAAGTCAACTCTACAAGTTTGGTACACCACTGCAGCTAATGTTGGACGATTTCCTCAAAGTTGAAGAAATTCGAGACGACGGAGATGTGGTTCTACAGAAAGATGCTAAGGATAACATAGACCTAGAATGTGAGCAACGATGAGGTCTTATGCAAACAAGGAGGAAGCTTATACTTAACATCAGCAAAAGGCAGCGGAAATTTCTGGAACACATAATGAGGAAGGAGGGCTTGGAGAATCTGATTCTCACAGGTTGAATAGAAGGAAAGAGAGACAAGGGAAATCAAGACACGAGATACCTAGCGGCCTTAAGCGAGTGGATGACAGAACGTGGTCTGGGGTAGGTTGCAGAGGGAAGTATCTTGTTGAGAGCTGCAAGGGAGAGAAGGAGGTGGAGAGCTATGATCGCCTACGTCCTGAAAGGACACACCGCGTAGAAATAAGAAAGAAGTTCAGAACAATTACGATGAAAATATTGAGAAAAAAAAAGTCAGAGGGAATTCACATTGCTGACGCGGAAAGTGACTGAAGCCGAGATGTAAGGCTAGGACGAATAACATTGCAGATCCTTCTTTGAATTTTATCAACGATCATTAAATATACAGCAGGAACACCAGACAAAATAGGGCAACACTATTCAAAGAATGGACGAATAGTAGATTTATAAATACGTAAGATAGATTCTAGAAAAGAAAAATTGTCTCGCACGGCACCGTGAACCAAATTTCCTAGCTTGTGGACCTAGCAGGTGATACTATATAATCTTTCAACTTTATGTCAGCCAAAATGTTATCCAAAGAAATCTCACTATCTTTCTCCTGGAGGTTAGCAATAGTCTTGCAGATGGAAGGTAAAAAGTTGTCTCTTAGACTGTTAATAGCAGTTTCGTTTCGTAGTCGTTAAAATTAACAAGTCATACCATGCCCCAGTTAGCAACAAAATGTAGATCAATTTTATGTCAGCTACGCAGCGACCCTAAGACCACATTCGGTCATAGTTATGATGATCGTGGTGATGCTTAAACCCGGACTTGTGTTTGACATGATTTTTGTCATAGAATAATCATATATTTCTTCACATAAAGTGTTAATATATCGGCGAATTAACGAAGCTAATCTAATTATATATGCCACACAAACATGTTTTATTAAATTAAACTGTCAAGTCCTTGTCGATTTAATATTTTATTACATTTTTTCCAGTCTGCGTTTAATTGCAGCATATTTATATCAAATTATTCTAATTATCATGTAATGCCATCTACGCTTGACTGCCGTTCTGCATTTCATTGGCAGTTGATTTAAACGGTTTACATCTGGCTTCATCACCCTTGAGTTCATACTGAGAACATCCCTCGACAGACATCATCTAAGTTTTATTTTATCACCAAGACCCTGAAATCAATATCCAGCAAAAATATTGATAGTTATCGACTATGCAGATGGCTTAGCTATCACTACAGACACATTTACCAATGACACTGTTCTACATCCTTTTGAAAATTGTGCCAATGATGTTGAACTCCGTCAGTGCCTCGAAAACAGAATTGAAGAACTTCAACCAGCTCGGCTCAATACAAACTAAGGTGGATCAAGAAAATCTCTCGAATCGTTTACATACCTAGGAAGCGAGATAATTTCTATTGAACTTCGCATAGCTGAATCCTGGTCCGGCTTGAATAAAATGCATGTAAACTGGAAAAATGATCTACCAGACAAACCCAAATGGAGATTCTTTCTAGCCACTGTAGGTTTCAATGTATGGTGCCACTGCGTGTACAATAATTTGAGTTTAAGCTTGATGGAACCTTCACTTGGATGCTGGGAGCTGTACTTAATATCTCTTGGAGTCAACATCCAATTAAATCACAGTTCTATAGACCCGCCCCTCATATTTTTACAATATTACGAAGAATACGACTTGCATGACACTTCTGGCGGGTAAATCAAGAACTCGCGCGTGATTATATGTCACAAAGCCTAAACTAGTTACATTCCATAACTACCTCCAGTCACGATAAACGGATGTTCCCGCGAGGAGGCACCGTGCTTTGAGGGAATATTAGGCTTCAAACTCACCCCTAACCTCAAATGGAACTCTTATATACCATGCCCCAGTTAGCAACAAAATGTAGATCAATTTTAGGTCAGCTTCGCAGTGACCCTAAGACCACATTCGGTCATAGTTATGATGATTTTTTTTGTGTGTGTTAGTAATCCAAATGTTTCTTGAACTGGCAATGAAGAGTTCTGCGTGAAGGGTCATAAAACATCGCTAAAGATGCAGGTAAAATGATCGGTTCCCTGTACCGATCCAGTAAGTACCTGACTCCTCATCATATCCTCTAGGTTTATAAGAGCCAGATGAGGCCGAAAATGAAGCACTCTTGCCATATTTGGGCGGGAGCTGCCTAGACCTCATTTTCCAGTCTTGATACAGTTCAAAAGTATATCCGAGCCCTTGCTGGACAAGAATTATATTCCAGCCTCCAAATGCTCACAGGCGGGATGTGACGAATGTCTCACAGTTCTATCGCTACTACCATGGAAAGTGCACCGACGAAGTGCGTCTCCTGAATCCAACAGGTCTAACTTCCATGTCTATAACCTGCCATGCCAATTACATAGTAGAATACTACCGACTTTCCCTTTTCTATTCCATCGGCGAGAAGTAATTTCTACTCAAACAGCTTCTTCCCGCGGACCACTGCATAATGAAACATTCCCTGTTTAAAACTAGAGTTAACCTTTATCTTCCTCTCATATCTATATAAACTACTCCTTAACGTAACCCTCTAGCTCGAGTGGCTACCGTACCTTGGAAAGAGAGAACCTTACTGTAAAAAAAAAATATGTGAGAAAAATGGCTTGTAAAATCCAATGCCTCAAAGGCTAACCTAGTAATATTTCTTCATCACTAAGCAGATTGTTATAATGATACAACTTAGAACAATCAAACTATTTCCCTTTAATGACTGGAATCAAAATGCTCGTTTCCACTGCATTAGGCAAACTTCATTTTATTTAAGATTTTGAGCCTCAAACTAAACCCCGTCCTTAAGTGGAAATTTATATAAAATTCATCGCTAAAGACGCAGGTAAAATGATCAGCTCCGTTTACCGTTCCAGTAAATAACTGACACCTCAGACTATCGTCTATTTTAATAAGAGACAGACCAGGCAGAAAATGGAGTAATTTTGCCATATTTGGATCGGAGCTGTCCAGTCCTCTCTTTCCAGTCGATAGAATTCAAAAGCGTCTCCGAGTCTTTGTTGGAAAAGAATTATTTTCCTCTCTCTTTCTCTCTCATAAAGAGGATAGGGCAAACCTCTCATTACTCTATCGATACTTCAATGGAAAGTACTCGGACGAACTACATTCCTTGGTTCCACCAGGTCTGGCCCTCACAGTTAGAAGCTGACATGTTACTTACATACTAGCAGACCACCCACATTCCATCTATATTCCATCAGCGAGCAGCAAGTTCCACTCGAATAGCTACTTTCCTCGAACCACTGCCCTGTGGAACAGATTCCCAAGACGATCCTTCCCCGATCATTACAATCATAACCTGTTCAAGTTTAGAATTAACCTTTATCTTAGCTTCCGATCCATATAAACCACCCCTGAACGTAACCCTGTACTTCGGGTGGCCGCCAGGACTTGTACAGTGTGAACGTACCATAAAAAAATTAATAATCCACTGCTCTGAACACCTAGCCATAACACAAGACGGGCTAGTCGCCGCCCAATTAACAACCTATATTGACTAGCTATGATACTAAATGACACCCCAATTCAGCGTTTCTTAACAATCTTGCCCTTGTTTAATCCTTAAAATAAATTACATGACCAAGCATGGTGAGTACGGTTACAGGCCTGAAGACATGGTCAACCAGGAAGGACTTCTTGCAACATGGAGCGAGAAGACTCATAGAGGTGTTGATATGCCGCTAAACAAATTTAAGGCCAAAATATTTTTCTGATTCGTGCGCAGTTTTCAGGGATGAAACGTTATCATTATTTACCCTATTTGTATTTTGACTATTGTCCTCATCTTTGTTGTTGTCACAACGTTTCGACGCTTGTACACTCTGGCCTTCATCACCAACCAATCATTTTATCCACGCGGACAATATACAGTGGACGCTGAATTTGTAAACATTTTAATTTAAAGCTAATTTCTTTTTATGTAAAAATGTATTTGTATATAGTCTAGAGCAGCGTTTCTCAACCTTTTACCCTTGCTTAACCCTTAAAATAAATTACATATCTCAAGGAACCCCTACACAAAAACAAAATTAAAAATTCTTACAGCAAACCACATTCAGAAATAAATATGCCGTTTCATATTACTTAAACGTTATCTTTAGAGGATACTCGTATTTGAGTGAACGCCACGTTTATTTATTAAACACTACATTTATCTATATTCGTCTACCGGCCTGAATATTCGAGAAATCCCGTTAGAGAAAAAAATTGCGCGGGATTTGAACCTGCGTTGCTCTAGGGCAGCGTTTCTCAACTTTTTTACCCTTGCGTAACCCTTAAAATAAATTACATGTTTCAAGGAATCCCTACGCAAAAACAAAATTATATACTATATCTTTCTCATTTTATTTTCATTGTAGTTCATGTGGTAAATATTATAGTATATATTATTGAAGAAATGGTTTAAGGATCAATGAATAATTCTTTGTCAAATTTTTCGTTAATGCTAAATAAAATTCATACTGTTCGTTTAGAATACTTTTTTCTTTTCTTTTTTTTTAAGCATTGTGCCCCAAGCAAGGCGTGAAGCCACTAGGATGCAGGGGGTTGCGGAAGATTTGGAGCGAGAGCAGATAGGAGAGATAGGAGAAAGGATGAGGAGAAGGATAGTGGGTAGATTAAGGCAACTGGAGATGTCGATTGACATTACATTTAAATAGTTGGAGATTATAGCTTTCAGGGAAACAGTAATTGGGGAGGGTGTTCCACTGGCGAGAGGTGCGAGGTATGAAGCTATTGGAGTAGAAGAGACGGCTACATTTGAAGGTTTCTACGGTGTAAGGGTGAGAGCGGGATGCCAGCCTCGTAGGGCGCTTGAATTCATGGAGTCTGGGAACCAGAGAGAGCAGCTCGTCAGAGCAGTTACCATGGAAGTATTTGTAGAAAAGACAGAGAGAGGCGACGGCGCGTCTGTGAGAGAGTGACTGCAAACAAGACGCTAGATCAGGGCCAATTAGATTACATATCCTTCTCTTGATCTTGTCAAGAACTCCGAGGTAAGCAGAAGGTGCACCAGCCCATATATGGCAGCAATACTCCATGCAAGGGCGAATGGTTGTTTTGTATATTTGAAGTATCGATTCGGGGGAGAAAAATCATCAGGTAGTTTAAATTCACACAAAAAATTCTAAACTCAAACGTAAAAAAATAATCATAAGTAACCAATATCATATACCTTTTATATAAATATAAACAGAACGAAAACAGGTAATTATTGCATCAATTTTTTTATGTTTTTTATCCTTTATTAGCAATGTTGAAAAGACAGAAGTTAAATCAAGACAAAATATCCTGTGAACCAATAAATGGACTAAGAAAATGTTACTTTCACAGATATTTGATAAATTGAAACATGCTTCTCTAATGTGAATCCTGTGCCTGTCTTTAGCTACACATATATTTAATTCGAGCTCAAAATTTAAATAAACACACATGGATTTCATTCCCAATTGAGAGGAGATGATTTCTCTCTTTGCTCTTGATACTTGTTAAATAATAAAAGACTTTCTCACACATGTAAGACGTTGAAAACTACAACAATATACAGGTATATCTCACCTTACATCGGTAATTTGTTCCTGGAGAGATGAAGAACGACTTAATTCGAATTTACTTGTCTCTGAATTTACTTGTCACTAGGCTAAACCGGAAATAGCCATTCCCAGTTGAGTATTTATTTATAAATTAATTTTAATCAGATGTGGTGAATAAGAATATATTTTAAGCTTACAAATAAATTTTAGTTTTTAATATAGTACAAAAAAGGAATGTAAATTTATGAATGCATGTAAATACATAATTGTAAATGTAGATGTTTACAATTTGGCGATCTTTGCAGTACACCACGGCATCTTTATTTCTGAATGTGGTTTGCTGTAAGACTTTATAAAATAAAATGATTTTGCATGGTTGAATAACAAATACAGTTAATTATTTTCGAAAGTAGAAAATAAACTAATTTACGTTAAATTTACCAACATTTACATTCAATTTCAATTTGTCGGAATAGTTTGCGTAATAGACTCGTTAATGTCTCAGTTAACTCGAACGAATAATAATAATAATAATAATAATAATAATAGTCACCGTATATACTCGAGGATAGGTCGAATCGATCGATCTCAATTCATATCCATCTATTTAATTCTGTTAATGTCTATTATTTAATCTGTTCACATATATCTTAGTCGATCTATCTAGCTTCGCTTAACTCACCTGCCTAGTAGAATATTGCTTATCCATAACAAGTAACCTAAAATGACTGACACCTAATCTAACATGGCTACATCAACGGGTAAGTCTTCATTCACAAATACAAGTAAAACGAACATCTCTTTTTTTTATCAGGGTATGGAAGATTGTTGGGGCGTGTATGATTTACGTGGTGTAGTTTGCGTGCATGTTCTATCATAGATAGATAAGAGCAAACCCATTGTAACTGATCAAGCGTGTGATATTTAAGCAAATTGCCTTGTTAAAGAGATGACTGCAACAATCCTGGCCTTCTAGACTTACAAACTATCTCTGAACATAATTCATTGACAAACAGGTCTTCGAGTTCGAATTGAAACAATATAATTACACTTTAGCGTCATCTTGACTCTCACCCTAACTTTTCCACCAACTTGTCGCCATTCTTTCTCTTTATTGTCCCTTCGTTTTCTTTTTTGGCATTACTTTGTACAATTTTCGTAATTCAGTCCACTATCATCAGACACAGTCCTTCCATTTCTCATTTATATACATTTATCTTTTTTCTTTACTCTTTCCTGCTGTTTTACGTTCATCTTGGTTGTTTTCCTCGCTATGATCGTCTGCTTTCTTCCATTTTCTCCTCTTCTCGCTCAATCGTGAATTCTTTTAGTATTCACCCTCACCACCGGACATCCATTTTTCATTATTTTCAACTGCGTGACCTTTCTGATTTTCTCTTTTTCACTCGTTTATTCTCTCTTATTTGGCTTCCTCTAACCCCACTTTGGCTCTCTATATGAGCAGTGTTCATTCTGGACGTAGACAATCACTGTACTCCACAGCTTCGAATCTTTTGTTGCCTTATCTCAGAAAGATATTTTCTTTTTCTCCAAAACGACGTTTTTCTATTCTTGATACGTTAGTATGTTCATTATCTGTCTATGTTAGTCTGTTCATTATCTAAGTCTGTTCATTATCTATCTATGTTAGTCTGTTCATTATCTGTCTATGTTAGTCTGTTCAGTATCTAAGTCTGTTCAGTATCTATCTATGTTAGTCTGTTCATTATCTGTCTATGTTAGTCTGTTCATTATGTAAGTCTGTTAATTATCTATCTATGTTAGTCTGTTCATTATCTAAGTCTGTTCATTATCTATCTATGTTAGTCTGTTCATTATCTGTCTATGTTAGTCTGTTCATTATCTAAGTCTGTTCATTATCTATCTGTGTTAGTCTCTTTATTATCTATGTTAGTCTGTTCATTATGTAAGTCTGTTCATTATCTATGTTAGTCTGTTCATTATCTATGTTAGTCTGTTCATTATCTGTCTATGTTAGTCTGTTCAGTATCTAAGTCTGTTCATTATCTATCTATGTTAGTCTGTTCATTATCTGTCTATGTTAGTCTGTTCATTATCTAAGTCTGTTCATTATCTATCTATGTTAGTCTGTTCATTATCTGTCTATGTTAGTCTGTTCAGTATCTAAGTCTGTTCATTATCTATCTGTGTTAGTCTCTTTATTATCTATGTTAGTCTGTTCATTATGTAAGTCTGTTCATTATCTACGTTAGTCTGTTCATTATCTATGTTAGTCTGTTCATTATCTGTCTATTTTAGTCTGTTCAGTATCTAAGTCTGTTCATTATCTATCTATGTTAGTCTGTTCATTATCTGTCTATGTTAGTCTGTTCATTATCTGTCTATGTTAGTCTGTTCATTATCTAAGTCTGTTCATTATCTATCTATGTTAGTCTGTTCATTATCTGTCTATGTTAGTCTGTTCATTATCTAAGTCTGTTCATTATCTATCTATGTTAGTCTGTTCATTATCTGTCTATGTTAGTCTGTTCAGTATCTAAGTCTGTTCATTATCTATCTATGTTAGTCTGTTCATTATCTGTCTATGTTAGTCTGTTCAGTATCTAAGTCTGTTCATTATCTATCTATGTTAGTCTGTTCATTATCTGTCTATGTTAGTCTGTTCATTATCTAAGTCTGTTCATTATCTATCTATGTTAGTCTGTTCATTATCTGTCTATGTTAGTCTGTTCAGTATCTAAGTCTGTTCATTATCTATCTATGTTAGTCTGTTCATTATGTGTCTATGTTAGTCTGTTCATTATCTAAGTCTGTTCATTATCTATCTATGTTAGTCTGTTCATTATCTGTCTATGTTAGTCGGTTCAGTATCTAAGTCTGTTCATTATCTATGTTAGTCTGTTCATTATCTGTCTATGTTAGTCTGTTCATTATCTAAGTCTGTTCATTATCTATCTATGTTAGTCTGTTCATTATCTGTCTATGTTAGTCTGTTCAGTATCTAAGTCTGTTCTAGCCTGTTCATTATCTATCTATGTTAGTCTGTTCATTATCTGTCTATGTTAGTCTGTTCATTATCTAAGTCTGTTCATTATCTATCTATGTTAGTCTGTTCATTATCTGTCTATGTTAGTCTGTTCATTATCTAAGTCTGTTCATTATCTATCTATGTTAGTCTGTTTATTATCTGTCTATGTTAGTCTGTTCAGTATCTAAGTCTGTTCATTATCTATCTATGTTAGTCTGTTCATTTTATCTGTCTATGTTAGTCTGTTCAGTCTGTTTATCTAAGTCTGTTCATTATCTATCTATGTTAGTCTGTTCATTATCTGTCTATGTTAGTCTGTTCAGTATCTAAGTCTGTTCATTATCTATCTATGTTAGTCTGTTCATTATCTGTCTATGTTAGTCTGTTCAGTATCTAAGTCTGTTCATTATCTATCTATGTTAGTCTGTTCATTATCTGTCTATGTTAGTCTGTTCATTATCTAAGTCTGTTCAGTATCTATCTATGTTAGTCTGTTCATTATCTGTCTATGTTAGTCTGTTCATTATCTAAGTCTGTTCATTATCTATCTATGTTAGTCTGTTCATTATCTGTCTATGTTAGTCTGTTCAGTATCTAAGTCTGTTCATTATCTATCTGTGTTAGTCTCTTTATTATCTATGTTCGTCTGTTCATTATGTAAGTCTGTTCATTATCTATGTTAGTCTGTTCATTATCTATGTTAGTCTGTTCATTATCTGTCTATGTTAGTCTGTTCAGTATCTCAGTCTGTTCATTATCTATCTATGTTAGTCTGTTCATTATCTGTCTATGTTAGTCTGTTCATTATCTGTCTATGTTAGTCTGTTCATTATCTAAGTCTGTTCATTATCTATCTATGTTAGTCTGTTCATTATCTGTCTATGTTAGTCTGTTCAGTATCTAAGTCTGTTCATTATCTATCTATGTTAGTCTGTTCATTATCTGTCTATGTTAGTCTGTTCATTATCTGAGTCTGTTAATTATCTATCTATGTTAGTCTGTTCATTATCTGTCTATGTTAGTCTGTTCATTATCTAAGTCTGTTCATTATCTATCTATGTTAGTCTGTTCATTATCTGTCTATGTTAGTCTGTTCAGTATCTAAGTCTGTTCATTATCTATCTATGTTAGTCTGTTCATTATCTGTCTATGTTAGTCTGTTCAGTATCTAAGTCTGTTCATTATCTATCTATGTTAGTCTGTTCATTATCTGTCTATGTTAGTCTGTTCATTATCTGTCTATGTTAGTCTGTTCATTATCTAAGTCTGTTCATTATCTATCTATGTTAGTCTGTTCATTATCTGTCTATGTTAGTCTGTTCAGTATCTAAGTCTGTTCATTATCTATCTATGTTAGTCTGTTCATTATCTGTCTATGTTAGTCTGTTCATTTTCTGAGTCTGTTAATTATCTATCTATGTTAGTCTGTTCATTATCTGTCTATGTTAGTCTGTTCAGTATCTAAGTCTGTTCATTATCTATCTATGTTAGTCTGTTCATTATCTATCTATGTTAGTCTGTTCATTATCTGTCTATGTTAGTCTGTTCAGTATCTAAGTCTGTTCATTATCTATCTATGTTAGTCTGTTCATTATCTGTCTATGTTAGTCTGTTCATTATCTAAGTCTGTTCATTATCTATCTATGTTAGTCTGTTCATTATCTGTCTATGTTAGTCTGTTCATTATCTAAGTCTGTTCATTATCTATCTATGTTAGTCTGTTCATTATCTGTCTATGTTAGTCTATTTCAGTATCTAAGTCTGTTCATTATCTATCTATGTTAGTCTGTTCATTATCTGTCTATGTTAGTCTGTTCATTATCTGTCTATTTAGTCTGTTCAGTATCTAAGTCTGTTCATTATCTATCTATGTTAGTCTGTTCATTACCTGTCTATGTTAGTCTGTTCATTATCTAAGTCTGTTCATTATCTATCTATGTTAGTCTGTTCATTATCTGTCTATGTTAGTCTGTTCATTATCTAAGTCTGTTCATTATCTATCTATGTTAGTCTGTTCATTATCTGTCTATGTTAGTCTGTTCATTATCTAAGTCTGTTCATTATCTATCTATGTTAGTCTGTTCATTATCTGTCTATGTTAGTCTGTTCATTATCTAAGTCTGTTCATTATCTATCTATGTTAGTCTGTTCATTATCTGTCTATGTTAGTCTGTTCAGTATCTAAGTCTGTTCATTATCTATCTATGTTAGTCTGTTCATTATCTGTCTATGTTAGTCTGTTCATTATCTAAGTCTGTTCATTATCTATCTATGTTAGTCTGTTCATTATTTATCTATTTACGTCGGTTTCTTCATTATCTATCTTTATTTAGTTAGTTAGTATCTAGCTTCCATTTTTTAAACTATTTTTTTATCGTTTCTTTCTTACTTAATTTTTTTTCTCATTTGTTTTATTTCCTTAATTTTCTCTCCCTTTCTTTTTCCTCTGTGTGTTCATTTTTAATTCCTTTCTTTCTCCCTTTTTCCTTTTTATTTCTCTCTTAAACATTTTTCCAACTTTTTCTTTTTCTATCTTTTTTCTTTCGTTTTTAGTCTTTTTCCGTTCTTTTTCATTTTTCTTTTTCTTTCATTCTTATTTTTTATTCATTGTTATCATCTTTCATTCATCCTTTATTTTAATTCTTTTTTTTCCTTTTCTTCGTTTCTTCCTTTTTTTCTTTTTAATCTTTTTTTTTTTTTTTCCATTACAGTTTTTTTCTATTTCTATCGTACTTTTTTTTCTTACTAAAAACTTTCTATATTTTTGTTTTCCTCTTTCTTTTAATTTCTTTTAATCTTTAATTTAATCTTTCTTATATTTTATCTAATCTTTCTTTCATCCTTTCTTATTTAATTTTCCTTTATTTCTTTTTCTTCCTCGTTCCCCTCTTTCTTTCTTTCTTTCTTTCTTTCTTTCTTTCTTTCTTTGTGTCGCTTATACTCTTCCTTTCATTCTTTACATCACCTATACTTTTTGTTTTCTTTTTTCCTTTTTTTGTCTCTTTGTTTATGTTTTTTGTTTCTTTTTTCTTTGTTTTTCATTTTCTTTCTTTCTCTCTCTCTTTCTTTCTTTCTTTCTTTCTTTCTTTCTTTCTTTCTTCTCTCTTACTTTCTTAATTTATTTTAATTTTTATTTATTCTTTATTATTCCTTCATTTGTTGTTTCCATAATTTTCTTTGTTCTTTCTTTCTTTCTTAATTTTGTTTTAACTTTTTATTTACCCTATATTTTTCCCTCAGTTTGTTTTTCCATAATTTTCTCTGTTTGTTTTTTTGTTTATTTCTTTCTTTCTTTCTTAATTTATTTATTGTATTTTTATTTACACTTTATTTTGCCTTCATTTGTTTTTTCAATAATTTTCTTTCTTTCTTTCTTTCGTAATTTATTTTAATTTTTACTTATTTTTTATTTTTCCCCCATTTTTTTTCCCATAATTTTCTTTCTTTCTTTCTTTCTTTCTTTCTTTCTTTCTTTCTTTCTTAATTTTATTTTCCCCACATTTTCTTTTTCCATAACTATCCTTCTTTTATTTATTCTTTTTCTCTTTTTAATTTTCTTTCTTGAATTATCCTCAACCTCTCCATTTTCTTTATTTTTCTTCCTTTTAATTTCGTTTCTATTTCTTGCTGCTGTCTTCATTCCGCTTAATTTCATTCCTCCATGTTCTTTTCTCAATCTATTAATTGTTTACTTTTCTCCTGTAACCGACTCTTCTTTGCCCAGGGGATCCGCCTCTTCGAAGAAATTCAATCGTGGCAAGACATTTGCTAAGAACAAAATCAGAAGGATAACGAAAAATTAACAGGTATTGACTGAACAGATCTTACTAAATAAAATCAAATAATACTGACCGAAAAATAAAATATGTGGAAAGGAAAACGAGTGGAAGAATAAAAGGAATTTATTTTCAAAAATGATTAAAAGAAGAAATAAAAAAAACGAAAGAACACAAGAAATGAAAATGGTTTTCTAATGAATATAAATATAAGGAATAATCCACAGAAATAGACGTGTGTAAAACGAAGACATTATATATCAATAATAATAATAATAATAATAATATATTTTTAACAAAAATGATCGGTGGAAAATGCCATGAAGCCATTTTTGGCCTTAGGTCTGTGGTTGGGATTCGGAAGAAAATGTTATACAACATTAATCAAAGGAAATAAGAAATAATAATAATAATAATAATAATAATAATAATAATAATAATAATAATAATTAATGAGAAGAAGAAGAAGAAGAAGAAGAAGAAGAAGAAGAAGAAGAAGAAGAAATAGTAACAAGAAGAAAAAGAAAAAATGAATAAGAAGGAAAAATAAGTGGGAAAAAATGAATAATAATAATAAAGATAATAATAATAATAATGAGAAGTAGAATAATAATAATAATAATAATAATAAGACTTTGGAAATGTACAAAGTCTCCCCTGTGGTATTAAATTTCCTTAAGCACAGCATGGGAATGTGGAACACCAAAATACCTTGAGTCACACCAGGGGCACTGCCATATCCAACCGTCTGAGTATCCGACGTGGAATCTTTCAAGGAGATTCTCTGTCACCCCTTCTGTTTTGTTTATCCTTAATCCTCTTACACATGAACTGAACAACAGTAGCTATGGTTACAAAATAAATAAGAAAATATTCAATCACCTACTCTACATGGATGATCGCAAACTCTTTGCCAAAGACGACAATGAGTTGAAAGGCCTCCTCAATATTGTAAAATACTTCAGTGACGACATAGGTATGGACTTCGGATTACATAAATGTGCAAAAGTAACTTTCAAGAAAAGGTAGAATTACAGAAACACCCTTAATAGATTTAGATTTTTGTCACAAAAAAATTAGGGAACTGGGCATGGTGAAGCTTATAAGTACCTAGGAATTAGCGAAGGAGATGGCATACAACACCCGCAAATGAAGGAAAAAATAAGAAAAGAATACTACAGGCGTGTACGTCTGGTACTAAATACTGAGCTGAACTCAAAAAACAGGATATCAGCCATAAACACATTGGCTGTCCCTGTGGTGCAATACAGCTCTAATGTCATTAACTGGACCATAGCTGAAATTAAGCGAATGGATGCCAAAACGAGAAAGCTACTCACTTGCTATCGCATGCATCATCCCAAAGCTGATGTCGACCGTCTGTATGTGCCCAGATCCGAAGGAGGCAGAGGATTAGTTCAACTAGAACTGTCCTACAAAACTACAACAATTGGCCTCCAAAGATATTTGGAAACTACAGAAGACTGGATGATGGTATGCGTCAAGGAACATGAAAGTAGTAAGCGTCTCTACTCCGTAATGAAGGAATCCAACAAATTCAAAATGGAGTTCCAAATTGGCGTAGAGATGCAACTACAGCACAATACACCGGCTGAAACTGCAAAATACCTAAAAAAGATAGCTAAGACGAATGCAACCGACCAGTTACAGAAGCGATGGCAAGATAAACCGATTCATGGCCAATACTCTGCCCGTACCAAACAAGCTGACGTAGACAAAACCCGTACCCATCAGTGGCTACGTAGTGCAGGGTTGAAAGCGGAAACTGAAGGTTTTATCCTTGCTGCGCAGGACCAATGCTTGCTAACTAGGAATTATCAAGCACATATACTAAAATATTGTGTCAGCCCAAAATGCAGATTCTGTGATAAATATCCAGAAACGATTGATCATCTTGTATCAGGTTGTACGGTGTTGGCACCCACTGAATATAAAACCCGGCATGACAGGGTGGGCCAATATCTGCACTGGAAAATCTGCAACTTCTACGGGAAGAAAACAGAAAGAAACTGGTATGAACACCACCCAGACCCGGTTACGGAGATAGGACCTGTTAATATTCTATGGGACTCCACAATACACACTGACAGAACAATCAAAGCCAACCGCCCAGATATTGTTATTAAAGACCACAAACAAAAACGGTGCCTCCTTATTGATATGGCAGTCCCTGCTGACTGCAATGTATCTTTGAAGATATTCAAAAGTTGTCAAAGCAAGGACCTTGAAATAGAAATCTCGAAAATGTGGCATATGGGAACATCAACAATCCCTGTTGTAGTTGGAGCCCTAGGACTGGTTGGAAAAGATTGCAGTAGACTAATTGAAGGGATTCCTGGAAGTCCATGCCTCAAGGAGATACAAAAAATTGTTCTGACAAGTACAGCCCACACCTTACGAAGGGCTTTATCTATGTAATTTTTTTTTTTTCGTCAGTGGAAAGTGTCATGACGCCATTTTAACCTTAGGTCCCTGGGCGGGACCCGGAAAGAAATGTGTAAACGTCAGAAATCAAAAGAAAATGATAATAATAATAATAATAATAATAATAATAATAATAATAAGAAGAAGAAGAAGAAGAAGAAGAAGAAGAAGAAGAAGAAGAAGAAAAATAATAACAAGAAGAAAATGAATAATAAGAAAAAAAAGAAGTGGAAGAAAAAATAATAATAATAATAAGAAGAAGAAGAAGAAGAAGAAGAAGAGGAAAGAAAAACAAAAAATCTCACAATATTCCTATTTGAAATTTATGATGAATCTTAATTCTTCAGTTAATTACTGAATAAGCTCATGGCGAGTTCTACAACAATAAAATATCCATAGAAATTCCCCTTGTGATCATCGTTAAATATTTGAGCTTAACAACTTTAACAAAATATTGCAATAACAAACATAAATATTAATGCTGGTCATTATTTTAAGAAGTAAGGGGGTACAAATGATACGATTCGAAACTGACAACATTTTTCCTTTTCACTGAAAAAAAAAGTTATGCACTTCTTTCTTTCAATTTCTGACTGAAACCAAGTAGCATTTTTAATACATCTTGTCTTTCAACGAGATTAGAATGGAATAGTCCATTATTTATTAGGTATTGGCAGGCGTAGCTAATCGTGCGAACTTACAACATGGTTGGTTGGTTTGGTTTGTTTAACGGCATATCAATCCCTTCATGGATAATTTACTGCCGAAATTTAATTTTCTTGCGAGTTTTGGTAATTTTATTTTATTTAAAAAATGTATTAATGCTAACTTTTTTTCTATGAAAAATGTATTTTTATATTTTCATAATGTTTTAACTCAAATTTGGGGGTCCAATATTTGCCCATAGCTGGGAACGTAACTGGATGTAGTTTATCATTCTATCCAAGATGGACGAGTCGAGGGATATACCCAAATATATGGTAATAATAATAACAACAACAAAAGATTCAGACAAGTGGAAGCTTTACGCGAGTAGGTGGAAAATGTTACCCACATCATTAGCCTTTGCAAACAGGAAAACGAGTATCGCATTGATACATTGGTCTCTCGTTTGCATCGGTGCCTATGTAGGAAGTATCGACTTAAGGTCGACATAAAATGGCATGGTCATTTTCCAGAGAATGTGATAAAAAATCCTAAGGACTTTAAATTCGATGATATAGACCAGAATACCCTAATAATAACTTACGCAATAACTTACGTTTGGACGTCCTACCTTCTGGCAAATTTAATTCGGATTTCAGTGTGATTTTTAAGCTTGTAAATTTCTTTGACTTATTCTAGGGTTAGCCATGCTGATGAGGGGTGGACGGTCATATTCTTTTGTTAATAACGGTGATGTGTGGTTTGGCGACCATAATAACGTGGTCTGGTTCCATTTTGAAATCCCACAAGATATTTTCTTAAGAACTAAGCGTATCTTTGACTAAAATGATCCACTTTTAAAATAATAGGGGAAAACAATTTTAGAAATAATTTTTGTAGATTAGCATTCACAAAATAGAGACAGATCTGCGAATGTCAAAGATATAGTAGTTTTTATCATTTTATA
Organism: Acanthosepion pharaonis; assembly: GCA_903632075.3. NCBI lineage: Eukaryota > Metazoa > Mollusca > Cephalopoda > Sepiida > Sepiidae > Acanthosepion > Acanthosepion pharaonis. The sequence continues at coordinate 2,035,033 of CAHIKZ030003120.1, forward strand.
ATTAAGGTGGTCCAGTTGATAATATCTACACAGTGTAAAATTGATCTCTGACTTTTTACAGAGTTATTGGGATATAGTTGTTTGTTTACACATGTCAAGTTGAAAAGATATGTCTAGCCTTTTTCAAGGAGGAAAGATGTGTTCGGCTAAGGAATTAGTCGTAAGAGAGCGAGGCAATGAACTCTGCGGGCAGTTTCTACACAACATTAATCATAATATAAAAAATAACAGAGCACTAAAAAAAAAAAAAAGATTAAAAAATTCCTTATCTACAACATTTGATCAAACATGTATACATGAAGGATTATTGCCCAAATATGCCAGATATTTTAATGCCATGGACACTGCTCCCCTGAGAAAATGATACAAATATCATTAATATTCAAATTACACTATAATTTTCATGGGATTTTATGTTGTGTCAGGTCAATCTAGAAGTACTACGGGTATGGTGCAACCGAATAATATCTGGCGCATAGTCGATTCTCTAGTAAGGAAAGTGGCTAGACAAAATCTCATCATGGATGGAGAAGAAGGCCTCTCTGGCCTTCGTCTCCATCTATGACAACGTCCAGTGGCAATAAAGATGAGGATAACAGACCGAATAATTTAAATAATGTAAATAACTATAATACCTCATCTCAGAGATATAGAGATCGAAACGTTATGAATATGGCAATGGAGATGAGGATAACAATCTGAATAATGTAAATAACGCCAGTAATCATAATACCTCATCTTGGAGATATAGAGGCTGAAAACGTTGTGAATATGGCAATGGAGATAAGGAAAACAGTCCGAATAATGTAAATAGCGCAAGTAATCATAAGGCCTCATCTCAGAGATATTCAACATTATAAGCAAAATGCATTGAAAGAACGAAGTGCACCATCAATAACAAACAACAACGCCTAAGAGGCATGGCACGTGGAACTAGAACAATCTATAGCTGTGGACGAAATAAAGGGTTCGGTTCGAATTTCCAATCACCTGAAGATGGACGGAGTGTACAAAACGTTGTGAATTAGGCAAGGAAAATGAGGATAACATTACAAATAAAGTAAAAAAAAAATGCAAGAAATTCTATTTATATCCTTCTTTGTTTTATAAATTCCAGTTCTTGTGATTATTTGGGGAGGGAGGGCCCCCTTTTCAATTCTCAATGTTTATTTTAGGATTTTTTAATATTCGTATCCAGACTTATCATAGTTGATTTTACGTGGGATTTTCTGATATGAAGACATTGCTATTTCGAATGCCGTTGAAGATCTTCGTCGTTATGGCGATGGCCGTGTTAGTTGTGATGATTTTCGTCGTTCGTGTGTGTAGGTGGGGGGGAGAAGAGTCGTCCTGTTGTTTCGTACTGATTCTGCGCGGTGTTCATTGATTGTCACTCCTGGGTCTCATCAGTAACAGGGCCTATGCAAATTTGATCATAATTTCGACCCGATCTGACATGACACAGTCGTTCTGTCGAGAAGCATTCCACTGAAATCTCCACACCGGACAAGCTGTCCCTACCAAACGCCCGTCTTTCCATCCCCGAACATCGCCAGCATCAATACCCACCCCCCTCACCAGACACTATTTGTGAAGATTTCCTCTCTTTCTTCGGTTAACCCCTTGTACCTCTTTCCCCAACGCCTGCTGCCACCTTTCCGACTGTACTTTCTCATACGTTTTCCGATATCTAAATTTGAAACCTCGTCCCACCCACTTCGAGAAGTCTCTGAAACCTGACTGATCCACAGCTTGCAAACAGACAATCGTACACACACGCACATGCGCGCGCAGAGAAACCCTCGTGCACATAGACAACTTGCAAGCACTCAGAAGAGTCATCTTCCTAAACATAGTACTGAATGTAACAGAGAATAACAGCCAAAGAATCATGCAGTCGTGTTTCTCCATAATTTCCTATCCTTTGTATATCTTCCATTTTCTTTCTGCTAATTCTCTAAATCTTTTCTGCAATCCATTTAAACAAGCTTCTTAGGTAGCTGATGCTTTGTTTTCCACTATCCGTCTTGCCTTTTCTATATCCTATGCGTTTCACATTCTCTAAAGCTTCTTTCCTCATTATGTGCCTTAGGAATTTCAACGATGTTTGATGTCAGATAAAAGTGTCCTTTTGTCAATTTTTCTAAACCACATTTATTTTGCTTCAAGTCTCTTCTACAATATTATACTTTTGTTTTTGTTTCTCTTGCTTTAAGTCTCTTCTTCATCTACGAGGAAATTGTCCAGCATTCACTACCATATAGGAAGACCGATTTTACTTAACAATTAAGTATTCTTTTTTTTGTTTTTTTGTTTCTCTTGCTCCAAGTCTCTTCATCTACGAGGAAATTGTCCAGCATTCACTGCAATAAAAGAGGACCAATATGACGTAATTCAGTATTAATTTCTATGTTTCCCTTGCTTCAAGTCTCTTCATCATCTACGAGGAAATTGTCGAGCATTCACTGCAATATAGCAGGATCGATATTACGTAATTCAGTATTATTTTCTATGTTTCCCTTGCTTCAAGTCTCTTCTTCATCTACGAGGAAATTGTCGAGCATTCACTGCAATATAGCAGGATCGATATTACGTAATTCAGTATTATTTTCTATGTTTCCCTTGCTTCAAGTCTCTTCTTCATCTACGAGGAAATTGTCCAGCATTCACTGCAATAAAGGAGGACCGATACTACGTAATTCAGTATTATTTTCTATGTTTCCCTTGCTTCAAGTCTCTTCTTCATCTACGAGGAAATTGTCCAGCATTCACTGCAATAAAGGAGGACCGATACTACGTAATTCAGTATTATTTTCTATGGTTCCCTTGCTTCAAGTCTCTTCTTCATCTACGAGGAAATTGTCCAGCATTCACTGCAATATAGGAGGACCCATTTTACTTAACAATTCAGTACTCTTTTCTTTGTTTCTAACAAAAATATATTGTTTTTAATACTTTGTTAGCTGTTGGAAGACATCTTTCGCTATCCCAATAAGCCTTCGGATTTCTTCTAAGATATTTAAATTGTTATCCATGTTTGGTTTTGGTATGTCCAATTTGCAATTTTGAATGCTAGGCTGTCCCTTTTGCTGACAATCATACATTCTGGCTTCTTGCAATTGATCGGTATATACAGGCCTTTTATTAAACAATTGTTATTGGATAATCAATACTGTTTTGGAAAAACGTCAAAGACTTTTCGAATTTTAATATCCTATCCTCTTCTTGAAAATGACCAATGGTGTGCAATTAGTTCAAACATAAACGTCTGTCAATTTTTGTCAAAGATTATTTGCTGAAAATTTTATAGGGTGTTTAGTCATCATTATCTGCCTCGCCATCATCATCATCATCGTCATCATCATTATCTTCAACATCATCATCACCATCATTTCTTGAATAATTTTTAATGAAATAATTCACAATATATTTTACAGTAAAATAATCGGCAACATATTTTTATATAAAATAACTTACAGCATATCTCTATCTATAAAAGGTAGGATGTGTGTGTGTGTGTGCGCGCGCGCGTAACGAATGCACTGATGCAATGTTTGACGGATTTGCACCAAAATTTACATACACATGTTCCATTTTAGCGCAAAGGCCAAGACTGACTTTGTATTTCCCAACTCCATCGATAGAGGAAATAATCGATTTTTTCATGCTTCTACGGCAGTTTTCATGTAGTTTGCGGCTATTTTCTTTAAGGCCAGAGTGAGAGCCTATAGCTGGCTGCCACGAATAGGCAGGAAGATTATATTGGCCAGTGTGAGAGTCAACAGCTGACTGACACGAATGTTGATTAGCATGCTAGCATGCAAAAAAAATCTATGGCTGCATTCGTCACAAGTGGGAAAAATTTAAATCTGCATGGGACTTTACTCCAATTGGCTCATTCGCTTGCTTAAACTCAACGTTGATTCTGATTCCGCAGAACTGGGTTAGGTGTGAAAAAGTATTTGTTGTTAACATTCTTTTTTCATTCGGTTTTTCCAGTTACGAGTCCTTTTTTAAAGCTGATGGTTTTGTGTTCATTTTGTTTAGTTCTTTTTTCGTAACAGATTTAATGTTTAGTATAGAGCTTAGAAAAATTCGCAGTGTGAGATAGGCAAGAAGTAAGACATGTAACAACATCAGCATGGCAAAGGGCACTCGTTTAAAGGCAAGGAAGGGCAAAAATATTTGAAGTCAAGTGATAGCGATTGCTGTATGTGTCGTACGATTTTTGAATCAAGCACGGGCAACGCCGGGCCATGCTGCTAGTTTTATGATAAAATAATTTCCAACGGGAAATCATGTGGAGAGTTGCACAAGCGAGAAGCATAAGAAAAGAAACTACTAACATAGAATTTACGGTTACATCTTGCCAATTCAACTGGGAATTGATGAGACCGCGTTGCCAGTCTAGTACTGCGATTAAATTCATGTATTCATCTAAGTACCATATTGAAGAATTACTGTGAAAGTATTTACATTATTCAGACTGTTATCCTCATTACCATATTCACAACGTTTCGGCTATTGTACGCCGCGGCTTTCTTGGAATTTTGAACCGAACCCTTTATTTCTTGCACCGGGTTAGATTGTTCTAGTTCCACTTGCCAGGTGTCTCAGTTACGTCCCTTTTAAATCAACGCTCCAAGTTTTGTTTCCACACTGCTCTGGACTGGTACTGAATTTACAACTCTTTGGGTCTAGACACTGGAAATAAAAATGTCTTTATCCACTGGGCCATATGTCATTTGTGTATGAATTTTGGGGACTTATATACCTAATGTCTGGTCCATCATTTTTTTTAGTGCTCATATTGCAATATTTCTGTTATTATTATTACCTTTTTTTACCATAGCTTATATTGCAATTTTTGTTGTTATTCATTGCCTTTCTCTAGCACTCCTTATTACTGGTTCCCATATTGTATTCATTTCTATGCTTGGTCGGCTCATGTGATTTTTGTGGCTTAGCATATACGCTGATTCCTTACGTTTTCGTATTTTCCAGTGATGCTCTCTGTCTATTATTTCAACCTCATCTCACAGGGGGAGGTGATCTATTTTTTTCTCCATATGCAGTCAGCTATGCCTGATTTTTCTATTTCCCCTTGTGATACAGTTTTACGATGTTCTTGCAGTTACACAACTGCAAATACATCGCCCACACACATACATCTATATAAGTATATAGATATACACACGTGCACATATATACACAAACAAATGTTAGGACAATAATAAGTCTAGACATGTATCGGTCATTGGCGTTTTTGGCTAAAAATAAATACGTCTAAATTCACTCACGTGAGTTGTGTTCGGCAAAGGCTTAGAGGTAAAATCTGTGACTAATACCAAATCAGTCAGGTTTCGATCCCGGCTTAAGGCAATCTGATGTCAAGACACACTGATGAGCTGCAAAGCAGTCTGTCTCTGGATGGATATATATATATATATATATATATATATATATATATATATATATATATATATATATATATATATATATAGAATATGGCAGACTGGAAAGGTTTTTGTTGTGACATGTTTCATCTGTTCGGACTTCATTGGACTGGGATTTGTTGACGTTGCCACGTCTACGCATGCGCACAAAACGAGAGACGCAGGTAGTTTCATATTTTTTGAAAGAATTTTTTTTCTCAATCTAACCGAAATTTTTCTAAATACTATTTGTTTATATATATATATATATATATATATATATGTGTGTGTGTGTGTGCGTGTATATATATATATATATATATATATATATACGTTTTTACTAGGTGTATCAAAACTTTTACAAACAGTCCATATAAACCTATGTCCGTAAATCCTTCGTTTTTTAATTATTAAGTTTAAAGAAGTTTTACGGTAGATGGCCTTGTGTTACAATTATTATTATTATTATTAATATTATTATTATTATTATTTCTGCTATGGACACACTACCTACCAAGTCTGCGGAAAGACCTAAGGCAGGTCGTGGTGTGTTGTTATGGCCACATTTCATGTTAATTTTTTTTTTTTTTTTTTTTTTATCTCCGATGAAGTTGCTAGCGTTACATAGACAAAGTTCTCCTTAGTGTGTGTGCTGTACTTAATAAGACAATTTTCTGTATGTCTCTTAAGCTGGGGTTTCAGGGATTCTTTCAGTGTGTTGTTTTGTTCCATTTTTTATAATTCCAAGTGCACCTATTACCACTGGTATTATTCTTGTTTTCAATTTCCACATTTTTTCTATTTCTATTTCCAGGTCTTTGTATTTTGATAGTTTTTCAAATTCCTTGGTTGCTATGTTACAATCCGCTGGACAAAGCCATATCAATTAGTAGGCAAGTTTTTTTTTCTTTCTGGTTTTTGACAATAATGTCCGGCCTATTTGCTTCAATTTTTCTGTCTGTGTGGATGGTATAATCCCATAGAATGGTGACATCTTCTATTTCTGTAACCGGCGCTGGCCGATGTTCATACCAGTGTTTGCTTACACATTTTCCAAAGTGTTTGCACATTGTCCAGTGTAAGTATTGCCCCACTCTATCGTGACGATTTTTATATTCATTTGGGGCAAGTATAGAACATCCTGAGATTAGATGGTCTATTGTTTCTTGGTATTTGTCACAGAACCTGCATTTTGGATCCACATTATTATGTATGATATTTGCCTGAAAATTCCTAGTGAAAAGACTCTGGTCTTGCGCTGCAAGAATAAAGCCTTCAGTTTCAGATTTTTATTATTATTATTATTATTATTATTATTATTATTATTATTATTATTCAGTTTCAGATTTTTTATTATTATTATTATTATTATTATTATTATTATTATTATTATTATTATCAACTTACTATCATTTTCATTATTATATTATTATTATCATTATTATTTTTTATTATTTTCTTTGATTTCTGGCGTTTACGCATTTCTTTCCGGGTCCCGCCCAGGGACCTAAGGTTAGAAATGGCATCATGACACTTTCCACTGACAAAAAAAAAAAAAAAGAATTAAATTACATAGATAAAGCCCTTCGTAAGGTGTGGGCTGTACTTGTCAGAACAATTTTCTGTATCTCCTTGAGGCATGGACTTCCAGGAATCCCTTCAATTAGTCTACTGCAATCTTTTCCAACCAGTCCTAGGGCTCCAACTACAACAGGGAAGGTTGATGTTCCCATATTCCACATTTTCGAGATTTCTATTTCAAGGTCCTTGTACTTTGACAACTTTTTGAATATCTTCAAAGATACATTGCAGTCAGCAGGGACTGCCATATCAATAAGGAGGCATCGTTTTTGTTTGTGGTCTTTAATAACAATATCTGGCCGGTTGGCCTTGATTGTTCTGTCAATGTGTATTGTGTAGTCCCATAGAATTGTAACCGGTCCTATCTCCGTAACCGGGTCTGGGTGGTGTTCATACCGGTTTCTTTCAGTTTTCTTCCCGTAGAAGTTGCAGATTTTCCAGTGCAGATATTGGCCCACTCTGTCATATTATCATTATTATTATTATCATTATTATTATTATCATTATCATCATTATATTATCATCATTATAATCATTATTATCAACTTACTAACATTATCATTATATTATTATCATTATTATTATTAACTTATCATTATTATCATTATCATTATTATATTATCATTATTATTATTATCATTACTATTATATTATTATTATTATCATTATCATCATTATTCATCATTATTATTATTAACTTATTATTATCATTATTATTATTATTATTAGGTTACATATGTCATTCTTCTATATTTGTGGCTTGTCTGTCTTCAACGTTTCAACGTGTGTAATGGTAAGTTAACTGAGAAATATTTCGTTTAACAATAGCAGGATATTCATATTGTGAGCAGGCAGATATAATTTTTACATCCGGATGTGCGAATGCTAATGTTACGCGAGACTGCACGGTTGTATCAGATTGCCGTTTCCAGACCGAAGGCAGCCAAGTGATCCAACCTTTGCTGCTGTTTATCGTCGCGTTGCTGAGACAAGATCCGTGGCACCCCAAACTATGGTAATAAGTGTTTTTGGATTGTATCTTAGATTGTACATTTAACAGCGTCTACCATAAACTCTAAACTTGACTCAAAAACTAAGGATCTGTGGACATATGTTTATATGGAATTTTTTCCTTGTTTACGCGTGAGGAACCCGCCTCCAAAATTTTATAAAATTATTTTTGATACACCCTGGATATCTTTAAAGGGCGCCGAATCCTCTTATGTGTACAAGATGTTTTTTTTTGCCAAAGAATTATATCGTTAATGCCCTCTCCTTTGTTTCTAAAACTGTTTCCGGCATATGTATTTCTCCGTTCTCATATTACGCCTCATATGGGAGCTAGTTTACCGTATAATATTTCTTTGCTCGGGTGGTCCTCCATTGATATGCATACCATTTTTATACTTAAAATAATTTGAAATGTATAAAACATTTGTTACTTGTGGTGTAATAAGCCATGTTTAAGTGTAATTGTCAAAATTCTCAATAGAGTGAATTGACAAAGTTCTCAAGAAACTATAAGAAAAGGAAGAAAAAGAATACGGAGAAATAATACTAAACAAGCAGTTTATGTGTAAGAAAAGCAACAGTAACAATACACAACGTACACAAATTAAGAATTGTGTTCACACGCAAAATGGATACAGTCAAGTGATAATAGCATCCTACCTTCTAGACGCTAAAGAAGAAAATGAGGGGTGAGACTGAAAATTGTCTATTTTTATTGGTTAGGAAGATATCCCAGCATGCATCTGCAGGATTTGTCTATGTCTGTAGGGAGGCTGGATGTTCTAAGCAGTCGTTCCTGGTTCAGATTAGTACCAAAAATAGTCGTATTTGAAATAGACCCATTTTAATTTTTAATTTATAAAGGGTGTATTACGTCTATCGGTCTGCGCATGCGAAAAATTTTAATAATGAAAGATACAACGGCGATGACTCTCCAGTTTAAAGGAAGACCTGTATTTGTAAGACATTTTTTTTTTAATTTCCTTTCTGGATATTCCACGTAGACTTCGTTCTGCCGTTGTACAAACCGTGTGTAGGATTTTAAAAAGAAATACAATAAAAGTCCCAGCATAAAGTGGAATGTAATCAAGAGATTTAAGCCATGCAGATATATTGACAATATTTGTAGGCTGTGTAAGGAGGAAAGGCTGACTATAGGGACATATCCGGATAAAATCAACTTGTTGAATCAACGATCCCAGGTTATGTCAAATATAGACAAACTAATAAATATACTTTAAACTAGTACGAACCCTTATGATAACTTTTTTTCCTTCCAGTCCTTCCAAATCTTCCCTCAATCCTCCCCTTCTGATATTTCTAATTTGTGGCGCTTATTCAATTTATATAAACGGGCTTAATAAGTACTACGGATTAACCATTCATAAGTACCTAACCTTCGAGACAACAAGATAGAGGAGGCAAGGTGGATAACGGCTTGGATTGAGGAATTGGATAGCCGAGTTCGAATTCCAGTCGAATCCATTACATTCTTACGCGCTAATACTATTGGGAAAGGTGTGAATCCTCTTCTTCTCCCTCCAGCTATGGGTAAATAGCAGGACAGAGTTCTATAGCCTTGGATGTCAACTAGTCTAGGAGAAGGAAAACTTTAAATTCAAAACCTGCGGAGGGTCGTTCGGGGACCTTGTGACACGTAGTGCACCAGGTCTCTGTAATCGGCCCTTCAAAAAGTGTGGATGGTCCTGCACTAAACCTTCACCACTATAATCAAATCTTATGTGCTATGCATGCGGGTTGGGGACCACTTGTGAATTCCAAATTCCCCATAAAACTCAATATTGGAGCCGGCTCAACCCACCCCGGGTGAATGCCGGTATAGGTAGACAACAAGGACGAAACCCGGCTAGTAAATTTCTTCTAATCTTTTTATATATATATATATATATATATATATATATATATATATATATATATATATGTGTGTGTGTGTGTGTGTGTGTTATAGTTGAACACACCTATTCTTTAGTTAATAGATTCTCCCACCTATAATAAGTAGGAGTAGTAAGAGTAACAAGTGAGTCGCTCAGTGGCTCTGTCGATGCCGGACGACCGTTAGTCGGATACTAAAGTATCAGCGACCACAACTAGATTACTCTGCGTCATACCTATTATATCAAGTTCTTAACGTTTTGTATGTCGAACCTATTTTAGGATCGACTTAGTACAAATACAAGCCCCCACTGTGAAACCACTCCACAACACTGTGTGGTGTGTGTGTGTGTGTGTGTGTGTTGTCAGAAATTTTGTCCTGTGAAAAAGGAGAGCGATAAAGATAAAGGAAAAAAAGGTAGCAAACAGAGTACAATAACGAAAGTCGAAATCACATGAAAGAATGATTAGGGGGCAAAAGAAGCATTCCCCATGCCATTGAAAGATTTCTCTGGATATAAATACCCAGGACATGCATATTTATTTTAGAATCTTTTTTGGCAAATAGGATGATGGCCTAGAGCTCATTATTAACGATAGAACATAAATTAGGGCGAAGATATCTGGAGAACATTTCAATAGAGTATACATGAATTGGAACGTATTCCACGAATATTGGAGAAAGAAACGTTGTGGGGGCTAAGTGATTTTTTTTACTGGTTTATTTTTATTTCTTTTAAATGCATCTGTCAAGAGTAGATTTTCTTAAGACAAAAGCCAAAATAATTATCGCTATCTATCATCAGTGACAAATCAAATTGTGACTAACACTAAAGCATGTGTCCTTCGAGTTGCTTGCAGTAAATACACACAAGAACATTTTACAGCTGTTGATCAGAACAGCCTCTCTAAGCGCTACCAAAGTGTTCAGGCTCTTTACTACCCGTCCAGAGCAGCAAACAGATATCAACCCGATACCCTCATGGTGAATAGCGGTAACCACTGATCAGTATGATCATTAAATTATTAAGATAGCTAAATCATTAAGACGATAGAAGTAGAAAGAACCAGTAAACCATATAGATAAACAAGGAACAAGAGATAAACCTTTCCTCCTGTTCAATAAACCTGGAAAGAGGGTTTTGCCTGGTAATAGGTGAGCCTATCTACTCCTATTAACCTGTGTAGAGCACAGGAGGCTTGTTGTTTTCATCAATACATCAGTTCTAAAAGGTTTCCGAATCAGACCTTTTCCAGACCAAGAGGGGAATTACCGGAATATTAAAATCACTCTGGAGGTTATCTCAGTACTCAAAGAATATTAACTTAAAATTAGATCACTCAAAAAAGTTAATATTAATTTGTCAATAATTATGTGAAGGATATTTATATTTAGAATAAATGAAATAGCATAAGGCTATTGTCAACAGATCATTTTAATTGGTGTTTCTAAAAAGATTTAATAAGTTATGCTCATGTCACTCAATGAGGACTCACGTCTAAGTCAAGAAAAGATACTCCCGATGAGTAGACAGTAGAATTGGAAGAGGATTAAATTACCCTATGCGAAACCATTAGTACAAAAAAAAAAAAAGAAAACGAAATAGTTATATTCGTACATACAGTGCTAGCACGAAGTTGCAAGTCATCGTGGCCGAGGGCTTGAGCGTGCTAGCCTTGTTCAAATTGTTGATCACGCTAGATAACACGCTATTTCCCAGAAACTGTAACTAAGGTCTGCTCAGCATAGTTGCAGTATAAATCACTGGTTGGTTCTGTGGGTGTTGAATAAACACAAATGAGCCTGAGCAAGAGTCTGCAATAGGGATTGGCTAGTCAGCCTAGTATACAGATAACTTCGAATACGAGTGGCCAGCTATAGTGTTGCGGGATAATTTTTTTCAGTTCCGCGGATAGCACTGAAGAGTTAGATCTGAGTTTAAACATAGTAAAAAAACCAAAAAAGTTGTCTTGCCTAAGTCAAAATATAGAGATTGTTCTTAGATTTTTTTAATGTCATATCCCTTTCAGGGTACAGCCAACAATGAACCTCCACAGCTTCCTTAACATCAGATTGATACCGATTTCTTGAAAGTTTTTTCATTGCATTCCTCCCCTGTTTTGAATTCAAAGTTATTCGCTTGAACTTGCTGCCATTCAATCCCAGTTTACTCTGTGTTTTAACCCATCAGGAAAAGACGGATTCATGCCTTTCTTAAGGTCAATATTTGCCATGTCAATAACCGTTAAACTACCCACTCTTTCATTTCATGTTTGTAGAAGATGCGCCCTTTTCTCTACCCACTTGACTAATTATACAATATTGCTTATCAAAAAGCAGAGGCGACACATTGTGTTACAAGTATCAAACTGGGTTACATTACGCAACAGATAGCAAACTGTGTCACATGGCGTTACAAATTGCAAACTTGGTTACATTACAAGTAACAAACTGGAGATTACATTGCGTTACAATAGCAAACTGGGTTACATTACGTTATATGTAGAAAACTTTATCACATTACGTCACAAGAAGCAAGCTGAGTCACATTACGTTACAAATAGGAAACTGAGTTACATTACGTTACAAATAGCACGCAGGGTTACATTACATTCGGAGTAACAAACTGAATTACATTACTTTATAATTTGACAACTTGGTCCCATTGCGTTACAATTAGAAACTGATGTACATTACGTTACAAGTAGAAAACGTGGTCACGTTACGTTACATGTAGCAAACCGTGTCACACTGCGTTACACTTAGCAAAGAGGATTTCATCACGCTACAAGCAGCAAACTATGTTACACTGTATTGCAAGTAGCAAACTGGGTTACATTATGTTACATGTAGTAAACTAGGTTACATTGCGTTACAAATAAGAAACTGGGTTACATTACGTTACAAGTAGCAAACTTGGTCATTATACATTAGAAGTCGCAAACTGGATTACATTACATCACAAGTCATCTTACGTTACAAGTCACACCAACTGAGACACATTGCGTTACAATGAGCATACTGGGTTACATTACGTTACAATTAGCCTTGGTTGGGACCAATGACTTGACCCAAAGTGTTCAGTGCCTGGCCACCTTAATCTTGGAGATTTGATTTAAAATGGAGATAACTGAGACATCCGGAAAAGGTATGGCGCGTGCAACTAGGATAATCTACCCCGGTGGAGGAAGTAAAGGGCTTAGTTCGAAATTCCAATCATCTGAAGAAAGCCGGAGCGTACAACGGCCGAAAGGTCGTGTATATGGCAACAAAGATGAAGATAACAGTCCGAACAATGTAAATATTTACAAACCTCATCTGAGAAATATACCCAGATCCTGATGAAGGCCAGGTCGTATAACGGCCGAAACTTCGTGAACATGACAATAAAGATGAGGACAGCAGTCCGAACAATGTAAATAATATGAATAATTACAATGACTATCTCAGATATATAGTCAGATCTTAAAGAAAGCCGGAACGTATAACGGCCGAGACGTTGGCAATAAAGATGAGGACAAGTATGAACAATGTAAATAATATAAATAAATACAGAGACGGATATGCAATCCAATTGGTCCTGATCTGGCATATCGTCTACAGTCACTCTCTCACAGACGTACCGTGGCTTCCCTCTATCTCTTCTACAAATACTTTCACGGTAAATACTCCAATGAGCTATTTTCGCTTGTTCGCAGCCTTCATGAATTTAAACGTGCTACTAGCTAGGTTGGTATTTGAATCTCACACTTTCACTGTCGAAACGGTTAAATGTAACCGTATCTTCTACTTAAACACCTTCTTCTCTCGCACTTCCAGTCTGTAGAACTCCTTTCCTCTTGTTTACTTCCCTGATGGCTATAATCTTCAAATATTCAAATGTAATGTCAATAGGCATCTTCTGTTGCTTGATCTTGTGCCTCGCCCTTCTCTATATCCTTTCCTCAAACACACCACTTTACATTTGATCTCACTCTTTATAACCCCTTGCGTGTTAGTGGCACTCCCGCCTTGCTTAGAGTGAAATAAAATAAAAAAAAATATCTCATCTCAGAAATATAAACAGAAACAATAGAATATATCAATAAATGAAGGTATTTTTCCAAGAATAATCTGATAGGCTGTTCTATTTTGTATTCAAAGCAACGTAAATATAAAACTCAACCTCAATTCATGATCATAAATAGGCCCGTCAAACGGTGTATTTCATATGAACGTCAGTAATTAACTCTCGTATTCTAAATCGGTGAACTTCTGCGGTGTAACCCCGGCAATAAATGGCCGGTCATTGTTATAAAGCAGAACTGGACTGTGTCTATTAACCAGTGATAGTAGGATGTGCTTCATACTCGAGCCATGATCCGATTGTTTTTATGTCATGAAGGATCCATTACTGATCACAATAGTCATTGGGAAAAAATGGATCATTCAAATCTCGCAGATGTAGCATCGAACACACTTCAAAACGTCAAATCCTTTGATTTTCGCTGTGTTCGTGTGAAACCCAGTTACTGAGTTTCTTAATCGTGAAAATTGTCTTGGGATGGCCCGATATTTCTGAAATGCAGACCCCTATTGTCTGAGACATTTCTCTGACTCTTTAACTCGGCTTTTTTTCGATTAGGTTTTTCAGACGCTGATTGTCAATTGCAGATGGGCATCCGCTATCACCGTCACCTTGAAGACTCGTATCCAGTGACGATTCTGGAACTCTGAAAGGTGGGGTGCACTTGGGGCCGAAATTTTTCTGCGGAGGAGGGGGTCAAATTCAAGCAGCTTCTTTAATTTCATACTACACTACTATCGTATACACAACTTAGGAATAAGTTTTAGTATACGTACGTTACTTCACTAGATTAAATGGAATAACTTTTCATTCATAGTAATGGAGTTCTAATCTATTCTTGCCCTCTTTTCCACTCTCAAGCTGTTGGACCACACGAGAGGTTAACTTCAAAACAAAATCAAACGGTTAATACTAACGTCAATACTAGCAGAAAAGTGTAATTTGTCTGCTCTGATTTTTTCCTCTTCAGGAGAGGGGAATTAACAGGAGATAACTGATAACTGACATCCATTAGACATGGCACGTAGAACTAGAACAGTCTAACCCAGCGAGCGAAATAGAGGGTTCAGTTCGACATTCCAACCACATAAAGAAGGCCAGAGCGTACAACGGCCGAAACGTTGTGATAAATATGGCAACGAAGATGAGGATGATAGTCCGAGCAATGTAAATAGTGTACATAATACATCATCCTAGAAATATAAACAGATACCAAAGTTGATCTACCTTCAAAGAAAGTGATATTTATTCTGTTTAATACATAAATGTGGCACAAGGCCGAAAAGGGGATTGGGGAAAGGACGGTCTTCTTCTGTCTTAACTATAACTTAGCTAGCCGCAAACACTGACCCAACCTTACGAAACAATATTCCTTACACCAAAACAACACATTCATTCGTACCTTTCTTACTACAACCACCATAATACCTCTTTGTCTCTATGAAAATACTAACTAGTCCCCATATTTACAATTCGTTGTCTGTGAGGTGAGGGGAATAAAACAACAATTCTAAAAGTTAACCCCAATGAGTATTTACAATATGCATACAAAAACTATTTACAAGAAACTAAAGAAAATAAGATTAGAAATAAAATAACCACAATTACTAAATGTGACAGAAACATCACTTCACTGGCCGAAATCAATGCGGGACTATAATAGTATAAACCATTCATTCATCCCAATCACTCACACTGACATGCACTCATTCAAAAGAAAGTTCATCAAAACAATTACCATGAAAGTATTTATAGACAAGGCAGATAGAAGCTACGTTACGGCAGTGAGGACGCGACTGAGGCCGAGATGCCAGGGCAGGACCAATATATTATCATAATAGCTCCATAAAAAAATATTAATCATTCCTAATGATTAAAGTATCCAGTTTCTTAATTTTATATCAATCTCTTTCAGAATTTAATTTAAAACATTATATACCCGGCATCTTGTACACGAAAAGAGACTTCAAGATTGGTTATAATGCTTCTCGGACTGCAAGCAACATTAACAGATCATCAGGTGAAGGATCCACTTGTGATCAGAGAGTAAGGCGCTGGTTTTCTGGCGCTGAGACGCAATGTAAATAGTATTCGACTTTATAAATTGAAGGGCGGTACTAGATTGGCGGCTAAGTCTCAACATTTTACAGTTTAAATGGCAAGATGCCACTGTAAGTTCTATGCTAACACCTTTTTTTTCTCATACTTCTCATTCTTGGAACTCTCTTCCGGCTCCTTGTTTTCCACTTAAGTTTGATCTTCAAAAATTTAAATATAATGGCAACTGTTACCTTCTCTCGTCTTAATTTCTGTTTTTTTTATTATTGTTCTCTCTCATTAATTATTGTTTTCTTTTTCTTATATTCTTTGTACAGTCAGTGCGTTTTAGGGGCTTTATTACCTAGCTTAGGCTTAAATGATTAGAAAATATTTGAACACGATTATTTTCAGGACAACCTAATAATTCTTTAAATTGATACACTAACACTCAAAATATCTGAAGAATTTTCAACGCAATGGAAAACGTCAAACTGCCGTAAATTACTTTTAAAATATCTGCTTTTAATCAGGAAAGTGCTTACCGTTTTGCTTCTGCGAACCAGCCGACCTAGTGTGATTGCGTTATCTCCAGAAATCTGGATGTTACCTCCCGAGATGTTCAAAGAAATATAGATAGTCATGTGAGGTCATTACCTCCAGAGCCTGTCGCCCAACTCCTTGGCTTTCTTAGCAGCAAGCGATGACTAAAGATTTGACGATTGACTGACGAATAACAGCCGAATTCTGGGCATCCCCCACACACACACACCTTAAACATTTGCCCTTCCCATACAACACAGTTTATTTTACCCCCTGAAACGTGACCTTCTCCCGCAAGGATTTATCCCCTCGTCCGTATTTAACTCACTAGGCCTGTGGAATCCTATTTCTCGCCCCCCGCCACGCCCGGCCTAATCCACAAACCCACAGCCAGAGCTTTGGAAATAAAACAAGATTTTAATGCTTTGTACTTCATTGAAGTCATGATGCGTACGGTAGCTATCACAGTTGTACTGAGGCTCACCAATCTAGTCTTCATGTTCGCCCTCCCTCCCTCTCGCTATCTTTTCCGACTTCCTTTCCAACTCTGTACCACCAGCGCCATTTTCTTTGGTATGTGGACGTATCTCACGCAGCTTTTGTTTAATGAAAGAAAATTTAGAATTTCCTTCTCTTTGTCTTTTTTTTTTTGTCAGATTAATTATTTTCCTTTTCTTTCCTCTATTTGGTTTTCTATCTTTTTTCATCGCTTCATTTAGTCTTTTCTTTCTTTCTTTTCTTTCTTTCTTTCTTTCTTTCTTTCTTTACAGTTGTTTGCTTCTTCCTTTTTCTCATTTCTTTCTTTTTCTTTCTTTCTTTACAGTTGTTTCCTTCCTTTTTTCATTTCTTTCTTTCTTCTTCATTCTTTTTTGGCAGTTGTTTCATTCCTTCTTTTTCACATTTTTTCTTTCTTTCTTTCTTCCATTCTTTTTTTCTTTTTGACAGTTGTTTCATCTGTTCTTTTTCACATTTTTCTTTTTTTCTTTCTTTCTTTCTTTCCTTTTTTCTTTCTTTCTTTATTTCTTGACAGTTATTTTTTTTCGTTCTTTTTCGCATTTCTTTCTTTTTCTTTCTTTCTTTCTTTCTTTCTTTCTTGACAGTTGCTCATTCCGTCCTTTACATATTTATTCTTTTTTTCCTTCTTATCAGTTGTTTCATCTCTTCTTTTCACATTTTTCCTTTCATTCTTTCTTCTTTCTTTCTTTCTTTCTTTCTTTCTTTCTTTCTTTCATTCTTTACTTAACTGTTGTTTCATTCCTTCTTTTTCACTTTTCTTTCTTTATTTATTTCTTGATAGCTATTTCCTTCCGTCTTTTCTGCATTTCTTCCTACATTTCTTTCTCGACAGTTGCTAATTCCTTCTTATTAACAGTTTTTCTTTCGTTCTTTCTTTACAGTTGTTTCCTTCCTCCTTTTCGCCATTCTTTTTTTCTTTCTTTCTTGAAAGGTTCTTTTTTAATTTCTTTTCCCCCCGTTCTATGTCTATTTTCCGTACTTTCTTTCTTTCGGGTTTTTTTTTTCTATATTTCTTTCTTTTTGAAAGTTGTTTACTTAATTCGGTTTCTACTGTCTTTCTTACTTTCTTTCTTTTTCGCCAGGAGTTTATTTCTTATTTCTTTAAGGTTAATGATTTAATTGACGAGAAATCCATCGTCGCGGACAATTCAAATAATATACAAAAACCCCGAACCTGTTTATGAATGAAAAGATCCTTGTTTCTATAAATTTCTGTTGCATGAGTTCTTATTATTTTTACAAGCTTTCGTCTGTTCATACAGACATCCTCAGGTATGGAATAGATTTTGTTCTTGTTTTTACTCTCAGTAATAAGAGGACAACGAAAAAATATGTATTGTTGTAATCCGAAAAATTCTATTAGAAATGAGTTATTATTTTTGGAGCGTGCAGTCGCAACGCTGAGTTTGAATTTAAATTTTACAATTGTGCGTATTTATAGAAACAAGGATCTTTTCATTCATAAACAGGTTCGGGGTTTTTGTATATTATTTGAATTGTTCGCGACGGTGGATTTCTCGCCAATTAAATCATTAACCTTTTGTATTTGTTTTTTGTATGAATAATTCATGAATTTGTAAATTAATTGCACCTTTTTGAATATATATATATATATATATATATATATATATATATATATATATATATATATATATATATAAAAGAAATATGTTGTAGTGGTTCCAACGAGAGAAAAGTATGTATATTAAAAAGAAGGTGCAAACGTTTTTTGGTTGTAAATGGATTTATTGAGGTTTTTTTTTTTTTTTTTCTCAATAAATCCACATTACAACCCAAAAACGTTTATGGCACCCTCTTCTTTTAATATATATATATATATATATATATATATATATATATATATATAAACTCACACCACTTCCATGCTTCACCAATTCATCTCCGCTATATTTCCCGCCAAACCTGAATAAGAACCCAGTTCCACTGTAACCCTCCCCATCAAAAAATAAAATAAAAAATGAATTAATAAATAAATAAATACCTTCACATAGCGAGGCCACAGCAAAGTCTTTTCAACTTAAAAGATGTTGCATGGCTACGGTATCCACGCTGTGGGCTGTGTGTTTTTTTTTTTTTTTCTTAATCCGACAGAATTTTTTATCTCTTTAAACATTATTTTGATTGGATACTCGTATTTCAGTAAATCTATGACGAGAGTTGTTTCGCTTAGCCACTTCTGCTCAAGTTGTCAGAGTTTCGAAGCCTCACGGAAACCGAAGTTTTTCTTTAATAAGATTTTCATTCAAACAGTTAGATGAAAAGAAATAAATATACTGTTTAGTAAATAAATGTAGCGCCTTCTCTAATACGAATATCTACTAAAATAAGTGCATATGGAGGAAATATTGCACTCAACCGTGAAACAAACTGTCTGGCACTCGATCTTGATCTACTTTTATATTTATACACGCTCTAGCCTTTAAACATAAATATACGCTCTAGCCTTTAAACATAAATATACCATATTTTTTATATTATAATTTTTTATATATATATATATATATATATATATATATATATATATATGAAAGGATGGCCCCAGGCATAACCTGAGTTTCACGCGATATTTAGTGGACTTGAATGAGTGAAGATCGCGTGAGCGGGAAACTCGTGTTACAACAAGGGCCATCCTTTTGTGTCAAGCGTGTTTTGCTCTCTCTAACTAATCTGGGCGTTGGACACTTTACTGAATAGGTAGCTGTTTTGCTTTTAGGACAATTTCTAAATTTTTTAAATATGCTCCAATGTAATATCCTATATATATATATATATATATATATATATATATATATATATATATATATATATATATATCAGGAATGCGAATGTCAGTGTGTCACACTATTTCATCTTTACTCCTAGTCACCGTAGACCAACATATCATATCATTTTGGAATCAGTTTGAATCCGTGAGCAAATTAAAAAACATTCCGGGCAGGATCCGGACCCTCAATCCTGATTGGATTAAAAAAATTTCATTACTGCGAATTTTTTTGTTGATGTTATACGTGATTTTTTTTTTTTTGCAACAAATTTTTGTACTGTAACGACTGCTAGTTTCATGCTAGCAATCGTGGTCGGTCAATGACTACCGGGATTTTTCTTTAATACATACACATATATATATATATATGTATATATGTGTGTGTGTGTGTTGAGGTCTCACACTTATAGACACACCCATACTAATATATACACTTATTCACATCAGACACACTCCCAAAGAACAAATGATAACATACACTTAACACATACAAGTCCCCTTCCCAGCAACCAATAAAACTATCAAAATGATTCTGGGTCGCATGAATCTTCACAGCCTCTATCTCAAAAACGACTCAAAAGGGGCCGTTTGACCAACATAAGGACTAACCAAAATTAGAGATAAAAAAAAAAAAATGAAAACCACAGATAAAGTTCATTTTCTTTAAAAAGTCATTCATTTCTGTAGTTCATTGTTACTAAGAAGCAATCTTTTTTTTTTCTCCTGATGATGGCCATGCTGACCGAAACTAGTCGAAGAACCAAATTGAAATAAATAAAAAAAAACACACACACACACACACACACACACACACACACACACACACACACACACACATATATATATATATATATATATACATATATTATTTTCGTTCTTTGTTTACTTGTTTCTTTGCCTTTCTTTTCCTTTCAGTTTCTTTGGATTTTCATTTTTCTTTTTTCATTTTAATCCTATCGACATTTTAAAAGTTCAATTTCTTTATTTTTGCCTCTATTTTAATTTCCATTCTTTATTTCGTTCTATGCGTTTCATTTTCATTACGTCTCTCACCCTACCTTTCTTTCTTTCTCGACCTTTTATTTAATCTTTTTGCTTTTTTTTTTTGTTTTTCTTTCTTTTTTTTTCATCAGTGACGATCTTTCTTTCTTTCTTTATCTCTACCAATCCCTCCCCCTCTCATCTCTCTCTCTCTCTCTCTCTCTTCCCTACCCCATTCTTCTGCACTTAGGTTGCTATTTATCTCCTGTCAAATAGTCCCCGTTCGCCCTTCTCACACTTTACACTTCAACCGTCACTCTCTACCCCCTCTCACTCCTCCCCCGAATCGCGCATAACATCTTCTAAATTATAACTTCGTTTCTCATTCAGTTCATCTTCTACGCTGGCTCTGTTTCCCTAGATTCTCTCGAACGCACTCCCGCACGCAAGTTAAAGGTTTTGATAGTAAAAATGTATACCTCCATATTATTTCGTCTACACAAGAACCCACAGACAACAAACAGAAGACTAGCATACGCAAACATACGCAAAAACAAACAAAAAATAAAAAATAAAAATATTTTTCAATATAAAATTAAAATAAGATATTAACATGATATCCATTTTAAACTTTTTGATTTACTCTATGTTATATAGAGATGAAGTTTTGGCTAATACATAAGTAAAAGGCTAAATTTTTTGTCTATAGTACAATTTTATTGTTGACTCCGTTTGGTTATAGAGGTTAAAGTAGATGATTATCGTCTTAGTTCTTTTTGCGATTTGAGAGTCGTTGTGTGCTTTGGCTGACAGAAATTCATTTGTTGAATTCGTCCAATCTTCTGGAGCTGCATATCCGGTCAAACTCACATCGGATGAATCTCAAACCCTGGCATCTAAAACTGCTATATCGAACCAATTACCCACTTCTTCTGCTTTTCTGTCGCGCACGTGGTTTTTTTCTTCTTTTTATTGGAACTGACGCATCCGTGTTTTCCATTTGATTTTTGACGGGACGTGTTATTAGTTGATTTTTTTCTATGGCGTTCACTGACCCACATAAGCTATGTCCGGGTTCTGTCAGTTACAGAGAATAGGAACAATAGAAGGAAAGGGGGGATGTGTAAGAGAGAGATAGATAGATAGATAGAGAGAGATAGAGAGGGGGTTTCTTTGTTACTCTCTTAGTGAAAAGAAAAGTGTATATTTACATATGATGTTACTACTACCTTATCCTACTACAGCTCTTAAACAACAGAAAATGGTCAAAAATTTTTTATGACGTTTCTGCATAGTTGCTCCTCGATCTCACCAATATGCCTTATTATTTCATCCTTCAGCTGTTGAATTATTGTTGGCTTCTTGGCATAGACCTTACTTTTGTGATGACCCCCAAAGGAAGAAATCTAAAGGCGTCAAGTCGCACGATCTTGGTGGCCAATTGACTTAGCTGTTTCGAGAAACCGAGAACTTCTCATTGCATTTCTGTTTGAACGCTCATTCTCGTAATAGACCTCGATAACTTTAACACGGTGTTTGATTGTTAATCTTTCCTTGGTTGAAATTGTCAACGACTTCCAATCGGTCCAAGTTATTGGAACACCCTTTATTTTAAATATAGAATCATATAAAGACAGATTGTTTCTCTGTGTCGCGCCAGAAGATTTTTCTCGTCTGAATCCATGCTTCAAATCTACAAATATACCATTCGTCCTTGCACTGAATACCGTTACCATATATGGTGCCTCCGCTGTTCATCTCGACGTCATAGACAAAATCCAGAGACGGATATGCAATGGGATAGGTCCTAATCTGGCATCTCATCTGCAGTCACTTTCTCCCTTTCTCTAACTGTCCAAAATTATTGTAGTTGTAGTAAATAATTACTAACCATCTAATAAGTTAAGCTGCCAAATTTTGTTATTCCAGACTGAAAAAGAGGATTGTAATAGCACTTTGAGCGCATCCTACTAAACTCTTTCCCAGCAGACTAGCAGGCAGATTACAGTCGGGACGTGACGATTATTTGGAAGGTCTTGATGCAATAGAATGTTCTCCTGACACAGATGGGCATCAAAACTGTACTACTTCACCAACCGACAGTTTATAGACATTCCCCATCTCAGACTTTTGGTTGTTTCCCAAGCTGAAGGAGATCATTAAGGGCAGATGTTTTGAAGACATTGAGAAGAGGAAGTAGGCTGTGACAAGGGTCCTGGATGCATTCATTTTGAATGATTTCCTCGGGACCGTCACGAAGTGGCTGGGTCGCTCCAACAAGTGAATTTAAGTCAGGGGATCGTACTTTGATAGAGATTAGAGTTTGGTACTTCTTTGACATTAATAAATGTCTTTCCTGAAAATGTCTGAAAAATTCTGGAACGCAGCTGCTATATATATATATATATATATATATATATATATATATATATATATATATATATGTAATGGACAAGGTCCGACAATTTATTTATGAAAGACATCTTTTTATGTTTAACGTTGTTATTTATTAAACATAAAAAAATGTCTTTAATAAATAAATTGTCGGACCTTGTCCATTTCTTAACATATGACGTCATTTGTTTACATTCGATACGCCAGAGCAGTTATGAATGTACGAGATTCATTGAAGATTGAAGTTTATAAACAGTAAATTCGACCTTATCTACCGTATGGTTCTTTGTGGCCGAGACGGTTAAGGCACGTCACCGTAAATGACGGTTCCGTATAGAAACGCTATTTTCATATTTTTTAACTGAAAGAAAATGGCTGAATACATCAACACAGATATAATGACAATATTCTCCACACGTGACAATCTCTGACGTTATTTTTCAGTTAAAAAATATGAAAATAGCGTTTCTCTACATTCCAGTTGCAAGGTACATTCGGTTTCTGTTTTTATTAGTTACTTTGTTCATTTAATTTCATTTTCGTATTTTGCTTTGATAAAGTCCACATTGGACGAAACGCGTCAGCAATTACCAGTTTTCCTATTGTCATTTTTATTCATAAATATTGTCATCTCTACCGATTAAATCGGAGAAATTTTTCATATATATATATATATATATATATATATATATATATATATATTATAAAGTTAATAATTTCAAAATATAATTCAATCGCTACACAGGAATTACCATGTTTCAAAAGCAGAAACTAAAAACTTCAAATTCAATTAAAGAATTAAATTAAAATCCCTAGTCCGGTTTCATTTTCAGAACTAGGTACTTCTTTTGAAATTAATAAATGTCTTTCTTGAAAATGTCTGAAAAATTCTGGAACGCAGCTGGTATATATATATATATATATATATATATATATATATATATATATATATATATATTATTAAGTTAATAATTTCAAAATATAATTCCATCGCTGCACAGGAATTACCATGTTTCAAAAGCAGAAACTAAAAACTTCAAATTCCATTAAAGAATTAAATTAAAATCCCCAGTCCTGTTTCATTTTTAGAAATAGGTACTTCTTTGAAATTAATAAATGTCTTTCTTGAAAATGTCTGAAAAATTCTGGAACGCAGCTATATATATATATATATATATATATATATATATATATATATATATATGTATGTATTATAAAGTTAATAATTTCAAAATATAATTCCATCGCTACACAGAAATTACCATGTTTCAAAAGCAGAAACTAAAAACTTCAAATTCAATTAAAGCATTAAATTAAAATCCCTAGTCCTGTTTCATTTTCAGAACAAGGGACTTTTCAGGACCTTTTTTTAAATATTTTAATAAAGACAAAAAAGGAATATAAAACTCAATTTTCAGAACAATTATGTTGCCATTACTTTCTCTTTCGTTCGTTTTTCTTTCATTCTTTATTTCCTCCATTTTCATTCTTTTTTTATTGTCTGTATAAGTCGTCTGCCGTGGCAGTGAATGCTGGACAATTTCCTCAAGGATGAAGAGACTTGGAACAAGAGAATTATAGTTCTACCGAACAATGCTGAGAATGCCATGAACCGATCATAGCAGAAACGTCGAAGTTTTAGTGGAAGCGGAAAGAAAAATAGCCATCACAAAGAGACAGTTGTCATTTTTAAGGCAGATCATGAAGAAAGACGGTTTGGAAAATTGATACTCACAGAACAGATTGAAGGCAAGAGGGGTAGAAGAAAACGACGCATAAAATATTTAATGAGCTTGAGTAATTAAATGGCGGAACAGACAAAATTTATTGAGAGCCACGAAGTCTATAGAATTGTGGAGAGCCATGATCACTTAATTCCTGAAAAGACTCAACATATAGAAGAAGAAGAAGAATGATGGCGGAACAAGGTTTAGGAGAAATAACAAAAAAAAAAAAAAAATTAAGAGCTACAAAGGACAGGAAATTGTGGAGCGCCTAAACCTTGAAGGGACACATAGAAGAAGATGAAATTGGAAAAATAGTTGGCGGAACATGGTTTAGGATAAATAACAAAAAAAGAACAAATTTATTAAGAGCTACAAAAACAGGAAATTGTGGAGAGCCATGATCGCCTACGTCCTGAAAGGACACGGCATACAGAATAAGAAGAATAAGCTTGAGTAAATGGATGGTGAAACAGGGTTCAGGAGAAATAAGAAAATGACAAAATTTATTAAGAACAACAAAGGAAAGGAAATTGTGGAGAGCCATGATCCTGAAGTGACACGAAACGTAGAAGAAGAAAAATGAGCTTGAGTAAATGGATGTCGGAACAAGGTTTAGGAGAGATCACAAAAAAGACAAAAATTATTAAGAGCTACAAATTACAAGAAATCGTGGAGAGACATAAACAAATAGTCCTGGAGGGACACAGCACATAGAAGAAGAATGAGCATGAGTCAATGGATGGTGGAACAAGTTTCAGGAGAAATAACAAAAAGACAAAATTTATTAAAAGCTACAAAGGAAAGGAAATAGTGGAGCGCCATGACTGCCAACGTCTTGAAGGGACACAGCACATAGAAGAAAAAGAAGAATGAGTTTGAGTATATGGATGGCGGAACAGGGTTAGCGAAACAAAAAAACACAAACTTTATTAAGCGCTACAAAGGAGAGGAAATAGTGGAGAGCCATATTCACCTAAGTCCTGAAGGGACACGGCACATAGAAGAAGAAGAATGAACAAATGGATGGCGGAACAAGGTTTAGGAGAAATAACAAAACGACAAAATTTATTAAGAGCTACAAAGTAAAGGAAATAGTGGAGAGCCATTATCGCCTAAGTCCTGAAGGGACACGACACATAGAAAAAGAAGAATGAGATTGAGTAAATGGATGGCGGAACAAGGTTTAGGAGAAATAACAAAACGACAAAATTTATTAAGAGCTACAAAGTAAAGGAGATAGTGGAGAGCCATTATCGCCTAAGTCCTGAAGGGTCACGACACATAGAAAAAGAAGAATGAGCTTGAGTAAATGGATGGCGGAACAAGGTTTAGGAGAAATAACAAAAAGACAAAATTTATTAAGAGCTACAAAGCAAAGGAAAATGTGGAGAGCCACGATCGCATAAGTCCTGAAGGGACACGGCACATAGAAGAAGAAAAATGTACTTGAGTAAATGGATGGCAGAACAAGGTTTAGGAGAAATAACATAATGAGTAAATTTATTAAGAGCTACAAATGACAGGAAATTGTGGAGAGCCACGATCTTTGAGGGGGACACGACACAGAGAAGAAAAACTTGAACTTCTCTCTTTTCGTTTCTTTTTACTTCCTTCTATTATTTCGCTTCTAAATCTTCTACCGTTACATTTTCTTCCACTTGTTGTTATCGAAGTTCTTTGCTACGTTCATCCGGTGGCCTTTTTCGAGCCACTACCGTTTCCATAAATTATAACCCCCGCCCCCGTTTTCTCTTTCCTTTGTGCCTCCTTCGACTCTATTCATCTTATCCTGTCTCCTTTTTATCCCCAAAGTATTTCTTGCCAAAATATTCCAGCATTATCTGCAGAAATCCAACTTGACATCGTCCTGGGTAAGACGTTAAACTACATCCGCGTCCTGGGTAAGACAATAAATTATGTCCAGCAGCAAAGCCTCTGATCAGGAGGTTTTGAGGAGCGTGAAACCACCTCTTAATTGCTGGTGTTCCCAGGTCCACCCTGACCTGGGGTGGTAGCACCTGTTAGGGTCCCAGCTATGGGAAAATTGTTAACTATTACCAGCAATATTTTCTGAAAAAATATTATTAGCAATACAATTTTGAAGGAAAAAATATTACCAGAAACAGATTTTTAACAAAACAGAATATTACCAGCAAAAAATTGTTGGCATTAAATAAACCATTGAGGTTGATATACCGTAAAACAAAATAAGCCAAATCGACGAAACCAACTTGACATATGTTCCTCTGCATTGGCGTGTCCTCTTGTTCGTACGAACGTCACATCTTATACTCCATATGTTAGTTAAAATCTTTTTTTAATAATTTCATCCCAAGCAAGGTAATAAAGTCACTAAGACGCGAGTGTTTACTGAATTCAAGAGAATTTGAGAAATTATGCCATTAAGGGGAGAGGACAATAAATGGTCTAGAATTAAGAAAACTGAAGATAACGATTGATATTACTTTTAAATCTTTGAAGGTCAACGTTCACTGGTAGCAAGAAGCCGGAAGAGCGTAAACCCAAACGAAAAGTGCTATGAAAGCAACTAATTTTTTTAAATCATTTCACTCCAAGCAAGGTAATAAAACCACTAAGATGCAAGAAGTTAATGAATGTTGGAGAATAAGAGAAAATTCACTATTAAATAGAGAGGAAAATAAATGTGCAAGAATTAAGAAGATAAAAGATAATAATTGATACTATATTAAAATCTATGAGGATCAATGTTAACTGGAAAGCAAGAATCCAGAAGATATACCCCAAGCAAGAAGTGAGATAGAAGAAACTGTTAATATTGTTGTAGAGTAGTTTTCACAGTGGAGGCTTGTATTTCACTAATTCGTCCTAGGTTCGACGTACAAAACGTTAGGAACTTGAAATAAGAGTTAATGACGCAGCAATCTAGTTGTGATGGTTGATACTTCAATGTCCGACATCGACTGACTCACTCAACACCACAGAGCCTCAACTGGCCACTGCTACTACTACTTATTATCTGTGGGAGAGTTTATTATTAATAGAATAGGTACGTTCAGGTATGACAAATATAGAATTTACGGTTATAGCTATCCAGTTCAGCTGCAAAATGATGAGACCTTGCCCGCCAGTCTAGTATTGCATTTAAATTCATAAAGTATTGGGTACCATAGAAGGGATTTAATCAAAGCAATTACCATGAAATAGCTATAGAAAAAGCACAAGGAAGCTACATTGCGACGGTTGGAAAGTGTTTGAAGCCGAGAAGCCAGGTCAGAACCAATAATATAGCGGTTTTCTTCGTGTTTTATCAAGAATGTCTAAATAGATAACAAAAGTACCAAACCCGATGTGACATCAGAACCTTTTCAAAAACCAAAAAATTAAAAAAAAAAAATAGGGTCAGAACCACATCTGCAATTATTCAGGACCACATGGGCTACATTTTTGAAGTTTCCACTTTGGTATTTTTTTTTAGATCTTCAAAGATACATTACGGTGTGCCATGTTAATAAGAAACTACATTCTATATCTGTGGTCATTGATCACGATGTCTGGGCGATTAGCTTTTATTGTTTTCTTTGTGTGTATTGAAAAGTACAACCAACTAGTTACAGATCCTATCTCTGTAACTGCATTTGGGTTGCATTTATACGAATTTCATGCAGTTTTCTCGCCGTACAAGTTGCATATTTTACTGCTGTCATGACAAGTCTCATATTTCGTGGATGCTTACACCGTGCAATCTGATAGATAATGGTCAATTTTTCTGACTATTCATCTCAATCTGCAGTTAGGGTTAACACATTTTCAATATATTTGCATGATAATTTCTAGTTAGCAAGCATTGATCCTCTGCAGGAAGAATAAAACCTTCGGTTTCAGCTCTTAATCCTGCAATACTTAACCAATGGTTGGCGGTCTGTCTACATCAGCATGCTTGATACGAGCAGAGTATTGGCCATGAAGAGGTGTATCTTGATATCGTTTCTGCATTTGTTCCATTAAGTTTGCTTTTGCCTCCTTTAGTCGATTTGACGCTGTAGTTTTGTTTGTTTTTCTTCCTTAACTTGAAATTGCCTTTTGAATTTGCTGGCTTCCTTATTGTCATACCATATACCTATTTTATTGCAATGGACTCTCGCACAGATAATAAGTAGTAGTAGCAGTCGCCATTTCGGCTCAGTGGTGTTGAAGGAGTCAGAAGATATCGGACATTGAAGTACCAACCATCACAACTAGATTGCTGCGTCTTTAACTTTTATTTCCAAGTTCCTAACGTTTTGTACGTCGAACCTTATTTAGGACGACTTATTGAAATACAAGCTTCCACTGTGAAAACTACTCTACAACACTTATTTACGGAATCATGGTTTATTATTATTATTATTATTGATTCTAGTGTATACTCATTTCTTCCCGGGTCCCATTCAGAGACCTAAGGTCAGAAATGGCATCATGATATTTTCCACTGAACATTTTTGAGGGAATAAAAAAAACACACACCAAAGATAACATATATTTCATAAGGTGTAGTCTGTACTTGTGAGCGTCTTTTTTGGAGTATTTCTTTAAGACATGGGCTACTAGGAATCCCTTCAGTCTCTTTGAATCTTTTCCAATTAATCCGAGGGCTCCAACTACACATGGTGTTGTTGTTGTCTTCATGTGCCACATTTTTGAGATTTCGTTTTCCAGGTCCTTGTATTTTGATATAATCTCAAGGGATTGCTATGTCAGTAAAAAGGCACATTTTGATTTTGCGGTCTCTGATCACAATTTCTGTGCGATTAGCTTTGATTGTTCTGTTTCTGTGTGAAGTCACATAAAATTGTTACAGGTTCTATCTCCATAATCGGATCTGGGTTATGTTTATACCAATTATTTGCAGGTTAGTTTCCGTAAAAGTTGCAGATTTTCCATTGCTGATATTGGCCCACACTGTCAATCCCGTTTTTATATTCAGTAAATGAATACAAGCCTGATACAAGATGGCCAATTGTTTATGGATATTTATCACAGAATCTGCATTTTGAGCTAACATAATTTTTTAGTATGTGTTCTCTGTAATTTAGAGTTAGCTTATTATTATTATTATTTATTTATTTATTTATTTATTTACGTTATGTTTTCTGCTTTGTGCCCGGGAAACTCGGGTCCAAACTATGGTCCTTAGGGACTATAGGAGAATTGTTATTTAATTGTTAGCACTTTTCTTAGTATATGTGTTCCTAGTAGGGCGATCTTCAGGGGAATTGGCATGTTGATGTTTCCTGGGACACTATTAGTAAATTGTCCATTCCTTTTCTCATGTGATCCCGAACTCCGGTTACTATTGCTACAGTCTTAGACTTCATTCCCCAAACCCTGTTAATCTCGATTTTCAGATCCTTGTATTGGGACAGTTTCTCGATAATTTTATGGAGATGTTTCTCTTAAATCATACTGCTATTTCAATAAGCATACACTTCCTGAATTTCTTGTCTTTTATGATAACATCAGGTCTGTTGGCTTTTATTTCCCTGTCAGTTTGAATTGACATCTCCCAAAGGATAGATACATCGTTAATTTGTCTAACTTTGGTTGGTACTCATATCATCTCTCAGTGGTTTCGATTTTGTACTCCTTGCATATCTTTCAGTGCACATATGTTACTACCTTGTTATGTCTCTGGGTATATTCCTTTTTTTAGCAGTTCCGGACTCCCTGAGATAATATGGTCGACAGCTTTATCATATTATCCACAGTTCCTGCAATTCGGGGTAGTTCTATCCTTGATTATGTGAGAGTGATAGGTTCTGATCGCGAGATTTTGGTCCTGAGCTGCAGTAATTCGGCACTCTGTCTTATGTTTTCAGAGCAGTTCTCCTCAGCCAATGATATGTTTTCTGTTGGTCCACGTCCGCTTCTTAAGTTCTTTTTAGGTATTTGCGACGCAATGCTTTGTCCTCCCGGGTTTTTTTTTTTTGTAATTTCATTTGGCCAAATTGTTTTGCTTTCTGTTTTACTCTTTTCTCGAAGATAGTATTCGCTTTGTTTTTTTGTTGGTAAGGTTTCAGGTATATCAAGCTGTTTCTCGAAGGGTGCAGATTCTTTATTGATGGAATGAATTTGGTGTTTTACTATTTGTAGGTGAGGGTCACTGGTTTTTGTGAGGTAGGCTTCCAATCCGATTGTTGTAGTTTTAGAGTTAGTTCAAGTTGGATTGGAACTTGGCCACCTATAGCTCTTGGTACGTACAGCTTATCAACATTTGATTCCGGGTGGTCCATGCTAGGTTGGGTAGACATTTATTATTATTATTGTTGCTGTTATTATTATTATTATTATTATTATTATTATTATTATTATTATTATCTTCCTTGTTGCAAATCCTGTGTGCACCTAAAACTGACATGTGTACGGCGCCATTTTCCGATGTCAGGTGCATAGGTAAGTCCCGTAACAAGTTCCCGCTCTTTTTGACGCCATGTTGATGGCAGAAGACAGCCGCCCAGTCAAGTTTCTAGAAGTTTCTAAACAAAAGATTCATCTTCTTCTTCTTCTTCTTCTTCTTCTTCTTCTTCTGTTATACAATTTTAAGGAGCATTTTCCTGTTTTAAATGTGCTTTTCCTTCTTATTTTGAAGGTTATTGGATTTGCCTTCTTGATACTAACATATATTGGAGGGACGTGCAACACTTTTGAGAGAAGAAAGAATTGACAGAAAGAAGGAATAACGAAGGAAAAAATGGTGACAAACTAAAATGGAGAAATTAAACAAAAAAAATAGAGGAACTAGCATAGCGCGGATCAAGGTAAGAAGAAAAATAAAAAAAATGATTAAATCATAAAAGCGAAAATAGAAGAGATAGCCATGAAAATGCGGGTAATTTATAAATGATACATACGAATACAGAATTGGCCTGGGAAATTTTAAAGATTACGCTTGAATAAAACTTTCTCCTTTGAGGAAAACCCTGGAAAAAAGATATTAACAATTGAATAACAATTTGATTTTATATCTGATTACATCGGAGATAGACATTAATAAACATAGTTTCAGAGAAACGTCTGAGAATATGAGGATTCGCTGTTTTTTTTTTTTCCAAGATTCATATTTTGATGTAAATATGTTATTTTTGTTTTGTTGTCCTCCTCTTATCCATCTTCTTTTTCTTCATATTATTATTATTGTTATTATTATTTCTTATCCTCGGTCCTCCTCACTCCTCCTCCACATCCTCATGATCATCATCATTTCTTCTTCTTCATCATCATCATCACCATCATCATCCTTGGCCTTGATATTTCATCGTCATCATCATCATCAATATCATCATCGTCATTATCGTTCTTGCTATATCATCATCATTACCATCCTCATCATCATCATCGTTCTTACTACATCATCATCATCATTCTCCTTACAAAGTCATCATCGTCATCTTTCTATTTCATCATCATCATAATCATTCTTCGCTTTGCTATTTTATCATCGTCATCTTCTTCTCGTTATTTCATCATCAACATGTTTCGCCTTGATATTTGATCATCATCATCATCATCATCATCATCCTTCTTGCTATTTCATCATCATCATCATCATCATCATCATTATCATCATCATTCTTCTCCTTGCTATTTCATCGTCATCATCGTCATCATCATAGCCGTTCTTATTATCTCATCGTCGTCATCATCATCATCATCATTATTCTTCTCCTTGCTATTTCATAGTCATCATCGTCAACATCGTCATCATCATCATCGTTCTTATTATCTCATCGTCGTCATCATCATCATCATTCTTATTATCTCATAATCATCAACATCATCATCATCATCATTCTTGCTATTTCATCATCACCATTCTTCTCCTCGCTATTTTATCATCATCACCATCATTCTTATTATCTAATCATCACCATCATTCTTATTATCTAATCATCATCATCATTCTTCTCCTTACTATTTCATCATCATCAGAATCGTCATAGTTTTTGCTGTTGTTGATCGCCGCTGTCATCATCGTCATCATTATCACAAGCAGTAACAAAATTTTACAACGTTTCCTATTTAAACCTATTCTTCTTTTTTTCCTTCCTTCCTTCCTTCGCTTCTTATTACCATATATTATAGTTTGTACTTTATTCAACAGGTTGTCGTTATTTATTCTGACCCACTATTTTTTCTTTCTTTACTGGTCTTTCCTTCTTAAACACTTGCTTCGTCTTTAACGTTTGTTCGTTTTTTTTCTATCTCTTTTCCAAAACAGGTTTTATTATTATTATTATTATTATTATTATTATTATTATTATTATTTCTTCCCTTTTTACAGCCGACCTTGCTCTTCATTTGTTCCTTGAAATACTTCCTTCAATAATTTTTTTTATTTTCCTTATTTTTATTTTTTGTTATCCTTTTTTTTTTTCTGCTTTCTTTCCAGTCATTCTATGATTTGAAATCCTTTCCATTTACCAGAGAATCCTCATGATTTCCCCGGAGACCCGCAAGGCAGAGATTCTAAATAGACCCGAGTAAAATATGCGCACAAAAGCAGTGTGGGCGGATTGATAGCTTGACACGCATTTAGATCCATCCGTAGGCATATAGATATGAATAAACAGACATCGAGCATTGGATAACTAGCTAAAAAGACGATGATAGATGGGCAATTGATAGCAGGCACAAAATGTGGTTTTGAGTGATGTGTCCAGGGAAGGAGAGGAACCATGCCAAGCACATTAATCGTTTGATAGATTAAAAAATCAGTGTATTAAACACAGTATAACATAGATAAGTAATAGGATAAGTGAAAATCAAATGTTGCATATAGGAACACTAAATAGACTGATAAGAATTAAGTCACTGGTAGAAGGAGAACCTTACTACTCACAATGAAAAACACACACACACACACACACACATATATATATATATATATATATATATATATATATATATATAGAGAGAGAGAGAGAGAGAGAGTGAGAGAGAGAGACATTTGGAAAACGTTCATGAAAGTATGTTTCGAAAATAATGTCCCACTATGCATTTCACCAATTTGGCTTCATCAGATCGAAGGTGAAAAGT
This sequence comes from Acanthosepion pharaonis, assembly GCA_903632075.3. Taxonomy (NCBI): domain Eukaryota; kingdom Metazoa; phylum Mollusca; class Cephalopoda; order Sepiida; family Sepiidae; genus Acanthosepion; species Acanthosepion pharaonis. The sequence continues at coordinate 2,069,057 of CAHIKZ030003120.1, forward strand.
GAGTTGTGAGTGTACGTATTTGTGTGTGATTAAAATAATGAAATCTTATAATTTATATGTAACAAATTTGGGTAAAATATTTAAAATAAAAAAAAAAAGAATGTATTTTATGCTAACCTAGCACACGGACACGTTGTCATAACATGCTTACATACATACACACACACACACACACGCGCACACACGCACATATATGTATGTAAGCATGTTATGACTTTCACTTTATGATATTTCACCTCTTTTGTTCGGATACTATTCACTATCATACTAACGCACACACACGCACACACACACACACACACACATATATATATATATGTATATATATGATTGAATAAATTACTAATATTATGTCTGCTTGTTTTGATCATAATCCTTTCATATTCACGAATATTTTCCGTATATTTATTCAATCAGACATACCTAAAAAAATTGCTGCCTAAATACACACTCTCTCTCTCTCTCTCACACACACACACACACACACACACACACACACACATATATATATATATATATATATATATATATATATATAAAAAATGAAAATGAAAAGAAATTCACACGTTTTTTACGGACCTCATCAAGTATACGCAAAGTTAACGAAGTGCGGAAGTGAGGTCGATTCTCCATTTCGGCTGTTTGGCTTCATCAGATCGAAGATGAGAAAATAAGTTGTGTGTGTAACAATTATACAATACTGTCGATGCGGAGAACGCATTGATAAAAAAAATAAGAAAATCTTTCATTTATTTTCTACTCATTCTGAAGGATTCTATATCTCGACACTGGGCAAAGAAGATAAAATATTACGGACTTTTTTTTAAAAGTCACTCATCATTTCTCTTTTTAACTCCCGAGAAAAACCAGCTTGGGAAATATTATAAGATTTTCATTATTTTAAACATCTAAATATTTTATAGATAGAATGCATTTGATTACATTATAATAGTTTTGATATTTAAAAATGAACATCATGCGTCCTCAAATATCTCTAAACATTTCAAACTACTACATCGTAATCAAATATATTGTAACTAAAAACAGGAATAAAAATTCTAAAAGTTTCATTAATATTAATATATCCACCACTGATCCAAGTAAAAAAATAAAATTAATTATATACTATAATAACTTTTGTACAACCAACCTAGTCATGCATAACAACACTTCTCTGTCAACTAGAGACTTACAAAAGACCAATATCGTATATCAATTAAAATGTTCTTTGGGAAAATGCATCCTATATAAAAATGTTAGCAAGTATGTTCGTTTTACAACAATGACAATGATGAGAAGGATTACGCTTCACTTGAACGATCATAGTTCAATCTCAGAATATTTAAAGGAACCCTCACTTCCACATTCACTGTTTAGACAGATATTAGTCGAAATACATCTGTTTTTCATCAAGATAATAACAATAAAAAACTTAAAATAATGGAAATTCTTTATATAAGAGAACTGCGTCCAAAAATAAAGCCAACGATGGATATAGCAACAAACTCCAAAATGTTTGCAGAGCAAATTGTTATATAAAAATACTATATTAATATATTAGGTTGAATTTGCAAAAATAATGACGTAATAATGTCGTTTTTTGGACGTATTTTTTAACGTAAAAAACGACATTATTACGTCATTATTTTTGCACCAACCTAATACTAAAATTAAAAAATGTCTTTAAAAATAAACAAATAAGTTACCTTCCTTACATAGAGGAAAATATTTTGAATTTAAAGTGTTAACCTATGACACATATATAGCAAGCCCTGAAGATGGTCTCAGATGAGATTTTATGTACTTGGGAAAATAAGAATTATTATTTATTAATATCTTTTTCTCTGTATCGCTATGTAAAATGAGACAGACAGATAATTTCACATATTTTATGTCATCCTGGTTTGAAGTATATGAAAAATAATAATTTTTCCCACCCACGACAAGGAACGTATAATAGCTACATCCAGTGTAACCCAATTAGACAGTTTGACCTTCCTTTCGTCTGTATTAAACTACGTGCTTGTCACTGTGTCGCCTACACAGAAAGAGAAAGACGTTAATCGGCACAACATTGTGTAATATGGAAACGTTGATGACAGAGGATGATCGTCCTTGGAACGATAATTACATTGTTTACGATGTCCAAATAACAATAGTTTAAAGATATACAACGCTTTGGTGATTTTAGAAGCATCTATATAAATTTCTGTTCTTGTTAGTCTTAAATTAGTAGCTACAAGTCCACCGACATTTTTGAGCCGAGAGATATACACTTCTACAAAAACCGATGATTAAAATTGATAATATATTGAGAACTGAGTCTAAATGAGATCGCCACGGATTTTGTGTAAACGCACACTGATACAAATATACACACATATGTATATATATATATATGCCTGTAATTTATATATATTAACTGAATTAAAAATATGGTTTCATCGCAACACAGGAATTACCATGTTTCAAAAACATAAACTAAAAACTTCAAATTCAATTATATAATTAAATTAAAAGCATTCGTTCTGTTTCATCTTCAAGCGAATTATGAAATAACTTATTTTTTCTAAAAAAGAAAAAAAAAGAAAAAAAAAAGTTATTCCATAATTTGCCTTTGCACAAAGTCAATATCTTATCCTCGTCTCCAAAATGTAACCTAGAAAAGTTTAGGGAATGAGGAATAACAAAAACGGAGTTTGGAAATGAAATGGTAATCTTTATATTATCAACAAAATACAATATTCGCCAGCGGCGTGAAGTACCCCCACTTAAAATAGAGTCCAACGTTTTTATGAGGATTGGACTTTGTTAGTATTTATGTGTTTTTTTTTTTATTTCTCCTGCTTATAGTTAGAATTCATTTGATTACGGTATAGCAATTTGATATATTTAGAGTTATGTAGAGTGATTTGATAATGTATTGGACTCATTTTTATTTATGTTCATATTCTTAATAGCCCATCTAATTTGTTCATCAACAATGTAATTAGGAAGATCATTATTAATGAAGGTTGTTTAATATTTTTTAAATATTAAACAAGGCCTCATTAATAATGACTTTTAATTAATTTCTAAATTATTTCCCTCCGCCTCTCCTGTCTTCTTATTTTTTTCCTCATTCATACAAACATAAAATAAAAGCTGGCCACTCGTATTCGAGGATACCCGTCTACTAGGGCGGCTAGCTAATCCCTATTGCAGACGCTCGCTCAGGCATGAGTTGTTTAATATTTAAAAAATATTAAACAAGGCTTGTTTAATATTTGAGGGTTGTTTAAGATTTGAGGGTTGTTTAATATTTTAAAAATATTAAACAAAGCCTCATTAATAATGACTATTTAAATCACCTTTGTCGCCATATTTATCACAACGTTTTGGCCGTTGTACGATTCGGCCTTCTTCAGGTGGTTGGAATATCGAACTAGTTCTAGTTCCACGTTTAATGGATGTAAGTTATCAGTTATCTCCTGTTAATTTCCCTCTGAAAGTTCTCCACTGCCTTAACCGGGTATTGAACTCACACTCTTTGGGTCCTGTCACTGGATCTAACCAACGCCTTTATCGACTGTGCCATGTGTCCTTGAAAAGTTTACATGGTACAGAAATATAGACAGACTATTAATTAATTTCTAAATTATTTAACCATACCTTTTTTAATGAAAATATTCCGCCTAAACACACACACACACATATTTATTTATTTATATGACATGAATCATTCATACAAAAAAGCAGATTAGTGAAGTTAATGATATAAATGGCGAGAATACATCTTCACAAACAAATTTATTAAAATTACATTAACCCACGAACCTCTAGATGAATGTTGTGATCCATATTTCTAATAAATTCAACTTGTATAAGGTCTTTTTTTGAAGTGCAGTTGAAATGCACTGAAACCAAGTTGCATCATTGTAGTGAGTAAAATGGTTTTGTCTATATGATAAAATTATAATAAATAAATAATTATCGCTCTACTATAGGTATCGAGCCCTCTTTTGGATTAATGCTGTGAACGTTGGAACTTATATTTTACTTTCGTTCTCATCTCATCGGATATATATATATATATATATATATATATATATATATATATTATAATTTTATCATATAGACAAAACCATTTTACACACTACAAAAAATGCAAAACCATTTTCGTTTCTCACCCGTCGAAGTGCAGTTGAAATGCACTGAAACGAAGTTGCATCTTTGTAGTGAGTAAAAATGGTTTTGTCTATATGATAAAATTCTAATAAATAATTATCACTCTACTATCGGTATCGAGCCTCTTTTGGATTAATGCTGTGAACGTTGTAATTTATATATTACTTTCGTTCTCATCGCATCGGATATATATATATATATATATATATATATATATATATATATGTATATATATATATATATGTATTTATGAATAAAAAATGACAATAGGAAAACTGGTAATTGATTTGACGCGTTTCGTCCAATATGGATTTATCAAATGTTATTTTTCAGCAAAATACGAAAATAAAATTAAATGAACAAAGTTACTAATAAAAACAAAAACAGAATGTACCATTTTTTAACTGAAATTTTTTAATTTAATTTGACAATCTCTGACGTTATTTTTCAGTTAAAAAATTTGGAAAAAAATAGCGACAATGTTTTCTCTACATTTTCCAGTTGCTTTTTATAGGTACATTCTGTTTTTGTTTTATTAGTTACTATATTTTGTTCATTTAATTAGCGATTCGTATTTTTTTTTGATAAAATCCATTGGAGTTTAAAAACTTATAATTTATTTATTAACTATAATTTTTTACAAGAAATGGATATTAGAGGAAAAATGCTCCAGAAGGAAAAAAAAATGAAGGAAAAAAAGCAATGGCCTTGCGGATTAATCCTGCCAAATGTATTTCGTCTCCTGGTAGTTCTTAGTTCAATTCCTGGTTTTGATAATACCCAACTCTCTCATATTCTTATTCTCTATAAGAATAGAGGTAGAAAGCGTTCTTTGCAACTGTGCCTCCGGTCAGCATGAATGTAAGCGCTTTCTTGGAGACAGGCATAGTCTTAGGTCTACCGTGACTCGTTCCTGTCGTGACTCAATGACTGGGCGTGTAGATGCGTCGCTTTGACTTCTCAAAATCTTGCTGACTTTGATGCAACGTCCTTCAACCACCTTTCTCTCTTGTGACATCAGCTTTGATTGGAACTACAGTATCCCTTTCTAATCTAAAGTGTTATTGAAAAGTAAATCCCTATTTTAAAATATTTATTTAATATCTATAACTTTTACAAGAAATGAATATGAAAGAAAAGCGTTTAACATTAGGTTTTATTTAAAATACGATTTCGCTACTAGCTTCTCCAGTCGCCTAGGAAAATTGTCAAGTGAATTCACCAGAAACTCTTGTGGTATGCAAGAACTAATTTATTGTATTTGCCATTCAAGATCTCTCCAAAGTCTTGGTTTTTGTCCCCACACGCTAGTGGTCGCCGATGTCAATGCCATGGCACAGCTGGCGGGCCGCCGATGGCAACGCCAGCGGTTCTCTGGTGACAGTCACAGGCGTGCTACCGTGGAACTAGAACAGTCTACCCCAGTGAGCAAAATAAATGGTTCAGTACGACATTCCATCCACCTGAAGGAGGCCGAAGCGTACAACGGACGAAACGTTGTGATAAGTATGACAACAAAGATGAGGACACTAGTCTGAATAATGTAAATAGTGTACAATCAGAAATATAGACAGATACAGTTTGATTTGTTTTTTTTTACGGTTTACCAACCGTTTGGATGAATATTTAAAGCCAGAAATATTTTTAAATTGTAAGAATAGGAGGAGGGTGTAATCATAATAAAGACTTAGTGATATAACTAACACTAAAAAAACATAGCTGTAGAAAAGGTTGATTCATAACTTTGCCGAAGGTATTTGCTCGTAACGGAATTTTACGAACCTGACCGGAATTGAAAATCGGCTCTCCGATTAAAAATTCCGAGTCAGTATCAGTTACACCATCCGGACATCCAAGCTTACAGCACCTGGTATTCCCAAATTCTCACCCATATAAATACTGATCAGGCTCGGTATTGCTTAACTTCGGTGTTTGTATGGGAAACAATACTTTAACGTGATAGGGGCGTGAGCAAAATTGAAAGGAAATAGAGACATACTTAACATCAGAATGTGAAAGTTGATATTCCTTATCGGTCACCCAAATACCTACTAACCAGGGTCAACGTGGTTTAACTTCGGTGATCATACGTGAACCAGTGGTTCAACGTGAGCTGACCGTAAGCCGGTAACATATTTATTCTTTATGATATTTTTTCTTTTACAGTTTAATTTTTTTCTTCTTCTTCTTCTTCTTCTTCTTACTGTTGTTCTTCATTTTCTTCTTTTTCTATTTGTTGTTCTTATTTCTTCTTCTTCTTCTTCTTCCTGTTCTTTTCGTCTTAACTCTCTTCTTTTTCTTCTTTTTCTTCTCTTCTTCTTGTTCTGCTTTTTCTTCTCTTCTTCTTTTTCTCCTTCTTGTTCTTTTTTCTTCTTCTTCATGTTCTTTTTTCTTCTTTTTCTTCATTTTATTCTCTTCTTTTTCTTCTTCTTTTTCTTGTTCTTATTTTGTCTTTTTCTTCTCTTCTTCTTTTTCTTCTTTTACTTCTCTTCTTCTTTTTCCTCCTCTTCTTTTTCTTGTTCTTATTTTGTCTTCTTTTTCTTCTCTTCTTCTTTTTCTTCTGCTTATTGTTCTTCTTTTTCTTCTTTTTTTCTCTTCTCTTTTTCATCTTCTTGTTCTTATTTTGTCTTCTTTTTCTTCTTCTTCTTTTTCTTCTTCTTCTTCTTCTTTTTTCTTCTCTTCTTTTTTCTTCTCTTCTTTTTTCTTCTCTTCTTTTTCTTCTTCTCCTTCTTCTTTTTCTTGTTCTTCTTTTTTTCTTTTTCTACCTTTCCTTCTCTTATTCTTTTTCTTGTTCTTCTTTTTCTTCTTTTTTTCTCTTCTCTTTTTCATCTTCTTGTTCTTATTTTGTCTTCTTTTTCTTCTTCTTCTTCTTCTTTTTTCTTCTCTTCTTTTTTCTTCTCTTCTTTTTTCTTCTCTTCTTTTTTCTTCTCTTCTTTTTCTTCTTCTCCTTCTTCTTTTTCTTGTTCTTCTTTTTTTCTTTTTCTACCTTTCCTTCTCTTATTCTTTTTCTTGTTCTTCTTTTTCTTCTTCTTTTTTCTTCTTGTTCTTCGTCTTCTTCTTTACTATCATGTATTTTACTTCTCTTCTTTCTACTTCATAATTATTTTTACGCTTGTTCTTCGTAGTTCTCTTTTTCTTTTTCCTTTTCTTCTTCTTCCTTTCCTTCTTTTTCATCTTCTGATTTATATTTCTTTCTTTTTCTTTACTATTATCCATTTTACTACTCTTCTTCCTTCTTCACCTTCTTTCTTTCTTCATTATCATAGACTTCACAATGTTCTTCTTCTTCCTCTTCTTCTTCTTCTGGCTCCTCTTATTCTTCTTTCTTCCTCCTCCTCCTCTTCTCCTCCTCCTCCTATTCTTCTTCTCCTCCTCCTCCTCCTTCTTCTTCTTCTTCTTTCCACGTACTTTTAGATTGTCATTTTCTTCATCGCTATTAGTAACTTTTATTAATTCTTCATAATGACCCCTCCTTTTTCATCAACCTACTCTCCTTCATTTTCTTCTTCTTCATCATCATGATCATCATCATGATCATTACGTTCTTATTCATCATCATCATCATCAACATCATCATCATCATCGTTTTACTCTCTGTACCAATTTTCTTCCTCTCATTGTTAATTTTACTTCAAATTCCTATATGCATTCTATTCTATTCCGATCACCTTATCGTCCTCTACTCCTTCCATTGTCAATCTACTGCGAAGCATCACGCCATTATTCTCAGTATTATTTATAATAATAATAATAATAATAATAATAATAATAATAATAATCTATTTAAAATTATGACTTCTCTCACTCATTTAAATTCTCTTTGCCAAAATATTTACTTTCTGGCATTTATTTCTGAGATCATTAAACAACAAAGAAAGGAAGAAAAAAAAACCCTGACATTTCAAGACTTCTGTTTCTTTTCTTTTCGTCCTTTTCAACTCCCAACTTTTTCAGTAGACTCAGCGCGTAAACACTCATAAAATGGTCACTTAAAAGCCCCAGCAACGCCGGCCGAGCGTGTCTGCGCGTGCGCGAAGCCAACCAATGAAGCGTGTCGTTCGCTCACTTGCCCAGAACGATCGCGAACTGTTCACTTTGCTGAGCACAGCGTCGCCGATTGTGCCCAAGCGATTGGTAAAGCAGCAGAGCGTGTCTGTGACGCGTAATTTATGTTTTATTTTTTTCTTTGCCCCTTCTTGTATGCAATGGTTTGGGTGGTAAGGGCCGGGTCAATAGACTAGGGAGGAGACGAGGAGGGTACGGAGAAGTTGTGGCTG
>CAHIKZ030003120.1:2080000-2110000 GCA_903632075.3 Acanthosepion pharaonis
TATTTTCCAGACACAATGAAAAGAAGAAAATATCTTTAGAAAGTATATAATTTGTAAATCAGTAAGTAAACAAGTCACCCCGCCTTGCAAATAAATCCTTAGAATGCCTTTTTTTATTACCACTGCATCGAATGACCTTGCTGTCAATTACAGACAATCACAGTAAAACACAGAAAAATAATTCTACTGGTGAATCGAGCAGTGGCAACTCTAATTAAAGCAAAGATAATTATAATAAACGCTACAACGATTGAAATAATGATTTCAATTTAATTACAATAAGAACGGAATAAAACGCACAATAAAATTAATAATTAATGCAGCAATAAAAATAATAAAAAATGTTTTAATTATAATAATTTGAAAAATAGATTTTGTTTTCCTTTCTCCCTGTTTCTATTAGATCGACATTTGCAACATTGGTACAAGGTTGTTTCAGCTAGAATTTTTGAAATGCCTGCGGTGACCCAGTTTTCACCCCTGCTTAAAGTTACCCGTTCTTTAGAAAAAAATAAAAGTGACATAAGATTGTGGCTTAGAAAAACGTTTACAGGCTAACTACATAGCTGTGGAATCTTACATCCATTAATTTTAACTTTATTTTTTTTTTATATATTTCTCCAAAAATGATCTTATACATTTATATGCCTACCATTCATCCTTGCTTAGAAAATTACTGTTAGATATGGTACACTGCCTCTGCTATTTACCTTGATTTCCTTGAAAAAAAAATCCAAAGAATCAGCAATATTATTGGTCCTGATCTGGTAGTTCGGCTTCAGTCATTTTTTCACCCCTTTAACTTTGCCGGTCTCTGTCGTTTCTATAAATATTTACATAGTATTTTTTCGGGTCAGCTCCTTCGCTGTAGTATCTAAACATTTTTTTTTTTAAATATTAAGCTCAATAATAGCCTGGCGTCAAGATCTCATCAATTTAATTTTGAGTTGGCTAGATGTTGGTTCTTTCCAAACAGTTTCTTTTCTCGCGCTTTTCGCTTGTGGAACTCCCCTCCAGCGCCATGTTTTCCAACCAACTTTAATCTACAAAAATTTAAATGCAATTCCAATCTCTATCTACTGTCCTCTTGATTAATATGTCTCATTCTGCTCAGTATTAATGTTTCTGTTCCTAATTCTTCCACACCCTGTAGCACTTTGCGTCTTAGTGGCTTTACTGCCTTGAGCATGGGGTCGTCATGTATGTATGTAATTTTTCATATGTCAACAGCTTTTTCATGCTTTAATGCGCACGTGACCATGACATTATAACAAAGAAAGAAATTCCATAACGGATAATTTTTCCACGTTCCAATGGACGCTCAGCACATTGTCAACGGTTTTGCATTTAAAAGCATAATGAAAAAATTACAATAATAATGGGTAACAACGCACAACTTTGTATAAATACTTATACTAATGAACAACATATATTTTGTACGACTTGCACACCTGAAGATAATCTTGGAAGAAGATCGAAAGTACTTGGGAAATGAAAATAAAGGAAATTTAAACAACTATAGCACATTTCTCTAATTCTTTAACATCAATACACGGAAGATTATTTGTGGGTATGAGAGGATTTTAATAAAAACTAGCAGTAGAGCCCAGCGTTGCCCGGGGATGTAACAGTAAGAGATAGATCAAGTATCGACCATCATAAAGACTGAAAAATAAAATTGACAAAGATTATTGTTTAAGGTTGACGGACACGCATGTCTTAATTAGTTGTTTTTTCTTTGTTTTTTTTTTACCAATTGATCAAACCCAAACTCAAACAAAAACATTGTTTTCAATCGTTATGAGTCTACCGATTGAATAGAATTTTATTATAAACAATTGGTAAATGGAATTTTTAAAGCATTCTGAATGTAAAAATAAAAAAAAGTGTGCAAGACAATAAGAAACACTACCTGCCAAAAAAAAATGATGTTTTGTTGAAATCGGTTGAAAAATGTAGGAAATCCGATCCCATATATAAACGAACACACACACACACACGCGCGCACACACACACACACACACACACACACACACACACACACACACACACACACACACACACACAAACAACCTGGGTTTTATAATAAGTATAACTCGATATGAGTTGTCCCCTTTTCATTCTCGCGACAGCGATGCCTCTTAATCGTGTTTTCAAATGGATTTCGTGCAAAAACAATTGTTTTTTCCACAATTTTTGGCGCTGTCAGAACCACCGCAAGGTAATTTTACGTAGTCCTGTGAAGTTTTGTTGAAATCGGTTGAAAAATGTAGGAAATCCGATCCAATATATAAACGAACAGACACACACACACAACCTGGGTTTTATATTATATATGATTAGCAGACATAATGTCTTTAATTTATTCAATCAAACATGCCTAAAAGAGAATTTGCTGCGTAAATACACAAATATATATATACTGATGACGCTTATCCAACTAATTCATTCGTCAGTTGAGAGAATGCCATTTTCTTTCCTGCTGTTATTTCAATGTCCGTTCAGGCTTCCACAAATTAAGTGCATCAATATTGATTGCCTTTAAAAAATGAAAAGAAAAATGACAAGTACAAATCAAGGGAACTTAAATACTTTTATCGCAACTCGATGCCTTGCTTCCCATTTTGCTCGTCGCTTCATCATAAGAAATGCGGAGAGGAAAGAAATGATGTTTGGGAACAAGTGAATTTGGTTTTCCCCGGGTGATTAGTACAACGTTCAGAAGAGTTACATTCCAGAGGAAAAAAAATATGAAATACATTTTAATTAACATTTCTTTTTAAATAAAATATTTAATCAACTGCAATTGATGAAGTCCATTTTAATTTATTCGTAACCCACTTGTCTGTTAATCTAAATTTCAGTGAGCACATATCCTCTGCAAGAACATAGGCATATATTGATGTCAATAATGTGATGAATAAACTCAAATCTACTCTCTCTCTCTCTCTCTCTCTCCCTTTGTCTCCCTACATCTTGAAAATATATTTCAATTGAGCACTGTTAAGTGATAAGCTAATTCTATAAACAACAGCCACCTGCGTTAATGCAAAGCTCTTCAGTAAAATGAATTGGAGCACTCCGGCTGATTAAACAATACGCTAGATTTAGTTGTTTCTCTCTGTCGAATGAAGATATCTCTTTGGTAGAAACACTGATTGATTAAATATTATATATATATATATATATATATATATATACCGTAAACCGACATTCACCGGACAGTACCTCAATTTCAACTCCCACCATCCATACAGCGTAAAGAAAGGGATCGTCCGGTGCTTACAACAACGAGCAAAAGTCATAAGTGGCGACCCAGAGACGTTAGATAAAGAATTGGTCAGTAGAAGTAGTATCCTACAACGTAACAACTACCCTGGGTACATGGCAGCAACCCCCAAAATCTGGGATAGGCGGGTACAAGAGGAGGATGACAACAAAAACAGTCTGCCTGCCTTATGTGAAGGGGTCATCAGAGAAAATACAAAGGATCTGCGGTTCATATAACATCAGGACAACCTTCAAAAGTTTGACGACGCTTCGCAGATATCTCTCTCGAGTGAGACCCCACATAGAGGAGAACATGGCTAAGGACTGTATCCCGTGCAGCTGCGGAAAGGAATATAAAGGAGAGACAGGCCGCCCCCTCAAGGTAAGGCTTCAAGAACACCAGAAAGCTGTAAAACAAGGGGAAGTAGAAAAATCAGGCGTGGCTGACAACATATGGAGAGAGAAGGGAGAACACCGCCCCCTGTGGGATCATGTTGAAATCATAGATAGGGAACACCATTGGAAAATTCGTAAACTTAAGGAATCAGCACATATGCTAGACCACAAAAATCTCCTGAGCCGACCAAGCATAGAAATAAATACAATATGGGAACCAGTAATAAGCCAGAGAAAAGCAATGATAAAAAAGTTGCAATATGAGCTCTGGTAAAAATATGAAATGATAAAAGCAAAATTGCAATATGAGCACTGGTAAAAATGGTTTCTGAAGTCATTAGGTTTATAATACACAGAAATTCTATAATACACAGAAATTCTATAATACACAGAAATTCTGTGCCATGTGTCCTCAAGGACACATGGCACAGTGGATAAAGGCGTTGGTTAGATCCAGTGACAGGATCCAAAGAGTGTGAGTTCAATACCCGGTTAAGCCAGTGGAGAACTTTCAAACACCTGAAGAAAACCGGAGCGTACAACGGCCGAAACGTGATAAATATGACGAATATTGTAAATAATGTAAACAATATATATATATATATATTAATCTGTCAAATGAAGATAGCTCAGTGGTAGAAAACTCTGACTGACCGATTGGGTTTCGATCCGCGCTTGAAGTATTCGGATGTCTAGTCGGACTGAGGAGCTGTGATACAGAGAAACAGACACACATATATATATATATATATAATAGGTCTGTTATATTACATCGAGCATTGTTTTATTAACACCCGCACTATATGCGATATATATATATATATATATATATTATAAATTAATTGATTTAAAATATGGTTATTTTCGCTACACAGTTCCAACCATGTTTCAAAAATAGAAGCTAAAACCCCTAATTTTATTTTTTGCAAATAAATTAAAAGCATTAGTTCTATTTCATCTTCAAGCGAATTTTGGAGTAACTTTTTAAAATTTACTGGTTTTAAATACACAGCTAAAATCACGTTTCCATGGTTACAGAATATTCTACTCAAATTGAACACGGGTGTCTAGATTTTCCTTATGACAGTATCATTGTATCAGTTATTAGCTACATTTTGGTAAGGGGTGAGGATGTATTTTACACTGAAACCTGACGTCGTTTGAATGGATGTCGTCTGAATTTTAAAATATATTTTTATATATATATATATATATTGTTGGAGGTGATGAAATGCGTGTTTCATTTTGCAGTTGTTAAATTCATATTTGGGAATACAGTTAATTTTCTTTGTATATTATTACATAGATTAATGTCTAGAAAGTGTTCTTTCATTTGGTTGTTTGGTTGGTGTATATATTGTTTATTAATTAAAAAAAAAGCTATATCTATTCATCTATCTATCTATCTAACTATCTCTCTCTCTCTCTCTCTCTATATATATATATATATATATATATATATAGTTAAAGTATAGAGCCAGACAAACCTACCGATTATTTAAGCGGATCGTCAGGAAAGGCTGCTTTCCTGACGATCTGCTTAGGTGAAACCTTGGTAGGTTTGCCTGGCTTTCTAGGTATATATATATATATATATATATATATATATGTATATATATATGTGTGTGTGTGTGTGTGTGTGTGTGTGTGTGTGTGTAGTTAAACCTAATCGGATCGTCAGGGAAGGCCTAGGTCTGCTCTATTTACTGTATCGAGCATTTTATTTAGTTATTTTGCCTAGTCGTATCGGGTGTTTTTTTCTTTGGGCTTTGAACTTGCATGCTGGACGATTATTTTCGGTTAACGTACATGTTCTTGGCTCTTTTTTATACCTTTTTTTCCTTTTGGTATTGGTTTGATTATTTGCAAATCAAAACACTGAAGGTTTCTGGAACGAGTATAATTTCTCATACTTATAAGATTACTAATAATATATATATATATATATTTGGTTGATAGATGAGTTTGTGACCCTGGGTTTCACGCTTTAGTCTGACGATCGCTAAAGCGTGAAACCCATGGTCACAAACTCACATCTATCCAACCAAATATGTTAGCTCTATCTCTGATATCGAGCGCTTAATAATCTATACCATGCATATAATATATAAATAATTATACATATATATATTTATTTATATTTATATACACTTTCAGTCTATTGTTATATATATATATATATATATATATATATATATATATATATATATATATATATATATATATATATATATATAGACTGAAATAGATGCATACACATCTGAAAAAAAAAACTGAAATAGATTGATAGATAGGTATAAATAGAATGTGATAGAGATAGACAAATCGATAGATATATGCAGATAGATAGATAGATAGATAGATAGATAGATCTGAAGAGACGTTGTTAGATGATGAAATATTAATAAATAGATAGCTAGCTGAAATTAAGATAAAATTTTAAGCTTTTAGCTTATATATAAAATTAACCTGGGATTGATTATTGTTCCGTGTGATGCTTGCTGAAATGAAATGATGCTTGCTACATGAAATTTAACTCTTGAACACACACACACACATATATATATAGTTTAGCGTTTCAATTTTTATATATATATATATATATATATATATATATATATATATATATATGTGTAAGTGTGTGTGTGTATGTATAAAAGCACTCATATAACACTAAATATATACAGTTTTATATATGAATTAAGAAAATGTAAAACATATATTTATGTTCGTAAGTAAACAGCCTGCTCCAGAGACTGAAAAGTAGGTGACAAATATTAATATTTTATCTACTAAGTCCAGTGACTTTAACCAAACAGTTGTGAGTTCAATATATGGCAACAACAAGTATGCATACACACACACACACACACACACACACACAGTGATTTTCCAAGGGTAGCTTAGAAGTGGCACAAGGCCGAAAGTATGGGGTACCCAATGAGGATCGAACACGCTATTGAGTCGTAATTGTACTAGCGAAACAAGCTTGCGAACCACTGCACAGCCTTGAGGTGCCCTTTTATTCTAAATGTAGCTTAGATACGGTACAAGGCCGAAAGCATGGGGCAACCAGTGAGGATCGAACTCACTATTCAATCGTAGCCCCCCCCACACACAAATATATATATATATATATATATATTTGAAAGATGTATATAATTACAAATAAATTATTTTATATGCGCGGTACTTATTAGAAAGCGCTCAATATCAGAGATAGAGCTAACATATTGTTTGTCTGACGATCGCAAAAAGCGTGAAACCCAGGGTCACAAACTCACATCTATCCAACCATATATATATATATATATATATATATATATATATATATATATATATATATATATATATATATATATGTAAAATGATTTTATAACTTTAAGCGTTATTAGTACATTGAGCCCTGATCACAGTTTTTACCAGTGGTAGAGAAAATTGATGTAATGTAAAGCCGCCTGATGAACAGTGGTAGAGAAAAATGACACAATTCCTCACTCTCTCTCTCTCTCTCTCTCTCTCTCTCTCTCTCTCTCTCTCTCTCTGTATATATATATATATATATATATATATATATATTGTGCTTTATCGTGTACTTCGATGCATGTTTGACTCGCTAGATCAATTATGGCTGATTATTGAGTTCGATCCATACTGGGTGCCCAGTACGTTCAGCCTTGTGCCACAACTAAGTATGCTTTGTAAATCACACACTACGACGTGGATCAATGGTCAGCAAGCTTGTCTCTCTAGATCGATTAAGAATTTTTAATAAGTTTGAGTATTTCATATTTCGGCCTTTTGCTTTGAAAATCCCTATATATTGCTGAATACATCTGGCACTATAAATTTATATAAGTGTGAGTGTGTTTCTATATATGTGGGGAGAAGACACTTCAGTATCCATAATTACATATATCGATAGGTAGTCCTTCTGTCCTGTAATATATTGTAAACTTTGTCCGCTCGTGTTTTATGTGTGCAAAATAAGAGTTAAATAAAACTAATGCGTTTTTACTCTGTTCTTCCATGCTGTTTCATCACATGATCACGTATAAGTGATCATTGTTCTATATGTCTTTATCGATATCGATGTGTAGTTGTGTGTTGCAAAAACAAATGTAATTTGCAGCTACTTTCAGCTGTGCAGTTAAATCGTGTGATTCTATTTTAGAATTAAATTTTAATTGAAATCAAAATCGAAACTGAAAGTGAAATAGAAATGTGGGCTTGGAAAGGGAAATTGAAAATGAAAGTGAAAGTAGAACAGGAAGCAAAAAAAGTATTTCTTTGCGTTTCCATCTTAGGTTTTCTTTGGAAAAAGCGAAAGAAGAAAAGTAGGTTTCTCTCTTTTGTTTTTACTGTATCTGATTTTAAACAGTTGGTAATGTTCTTTGTGGTGGGGCGGAATCGTGTCGCAGAACTGAAAAAATAAAGAGTGCTCTATTCCATTAGGAATAGATAGAGAAAGAAGGACGTCACTGCTACTTATAATAAAAACCAAAGATTCCAAAGAGGAAGCGGAAATGACAGTTGATGGGAAAAACAAGAAGTAAAGTCAGGAGAAAAAAAATGAAAATGCACACAAAGTAATATACAGCAAAGGAAGAAAATGAAACAGAAAAAAAAATAAAACAAGAAAACAAAAAAAAAAAAGAAAAAGATTTATCAAAGAACGAGTTATTACTCTATTTAAAGATTAAATGTCAGTACGAACGAAAGGTGTTGGTAGATTATCCTGGTGACAGTAACAGATGACGTGTTGCGGGCAGAAGCAAATACACAGAGTTATACTTGAAGAACGAGGCCAAATTATGCAGAATAGGGTATGCATATGTGCACATTAGTTGATAAGACATATATATATATATATATATATATATATATATATATATATATATATATATATATAGACTCTTCGTTAAGACAAATCGAGTTCTTCAGTCACTGCCGTGTTTGTCTAAAAATAAATACCTCTAAATTTACTTTCATCCTTGCACTACGCCAATAGCTTAGCGGTAAAATCTCCGACTGATACCAAATCAGTTTCGAGGCAGTCGGATGTCTAGCCACACTGATGATCTGACAAAGAGCGACACAGTCTGTCTTTGAATGGCAATATATACGTACATATGAAAAAAACTATTTCGGTTGAGCTCCTTGGGGAGAAAAGTGAACAGTGACTATTACTGCTGCTGACGAAAGACTCTTCGTTAAGACGAATCGAGTTCTCCGGTCACTGACGTGTTTGTCTAAAAATAAATACGACTAAATTCACCTTCATCCCTGCCGTGCGCCAATGGTTTGGGGGTAAAATAGTTACATTAAATCTACAATTTAATTAAGGGGTCCTCCTGGGTAAGCCTCCTTCTAGATATTGGCAAGAACTAAGAATTTTATTTTTTGTAATTTTCATTTTTAAACCAATTTGTCATATTTTTCAAATCATTTCTGGGAAATTTAACTATATTCTCGACATAGAAAACAACAAAAAAGAAACAAAATTTTAGTAAAGAGCAATTTACTAATACCAATATCCAGAACGAGGCTTACAAAGCAGCGTCTCTTTTTTAATTTTATTACCGAATCTGGTTTGTTACCTCTCCGTCTCCGAAACACGTTGGCCCATTTGGTATCATTTTATTTATGTCTACCATTCGCCTTTACTCTGAATATTGCTGCCACTTCTGATCTGGTGCTTCTGCTATATATTTAGAGATTCTTGATAAAATCCAAAGAAGAATCTGCAATGTTATTGGTTCCAAACTGGCACTCGGCTCCAGCCTCTTTCTCACCGCCAGAATGTATATGTCTTTTCTATAACTACATTCCTGGGAATTATTCTGATAAACTTTCTTTCTATGACATCCTGAGGTTAGGGATTTAAGCGCAGTATTACATTGGTGAAAAGGTCTCATCATTTTACAGTTTAAATGGCTAGATTTAACCGGAAGTTCTATGCTAACAGTTTCTTCTATCGCAGTAGTCGCTTATGGAACTCTTTTCCGGTTTATTGCTTCTCAGCGAACTTTGATCTGAACAATTTTAAATGTAATGCCAATCCTTATCTTCTTGTTCTTTTATTGTACTATCTCATTAACAGCATTTTTCTCATAATCTCTAACTCTCGGCAACTTCTTGCGTCTTAGTAGTTCTATTGCCTTGGTTTAAGGAATTGATTAAAAACAATTAATATTTCTTTGTGTGTAAGTATCTTTATGTTAATTAGTATGGTTAAGACAAGGAGGTGTCTTCTTATTGGATTTATTCACCCTTTACAGAAAGAAGTAGTCCTACAAACTCATAGACGGCCACAATTGTAACAATATAAGGTATGCAGATGAAACATTGTGGATAACTGACACGAAAAGAAAACCACAAAAAAAACGTATAGAATGCAGTGTCCTAGGCAAGACTATAAACTGCATCCGTGTCCTGGGTAAGGCTATAAACTACATCCGTGTCCTAGGTAAGGCTATAAACTGCATCTGTGTCCTGGGTAAGACGGTAAACTGCATCCGTGTCCTGGGTAAGGCTATAAACTGCATCTGTGTCCTGGGTAAGACGGTAAACTGCATCCGTGTCCTGGGTAAGGCTATAAACTGCATCCGTGTCCTGGGTAAGACGGTAAACTTACATCTGTGTCCTGGATAAATCTATAAACTGCATCCATGTCCTGGGTAAGACGGTAAGCTACATCCGTGACCTGGGTAAGGCTATAAACTGCATCCGTGTCCTGGGTAAGGCTATAAACTGCATCCGCGTCCTGGGTAAGACGGTAAGCTTACATCCGTGTCCTGGGTAAGGCTATAAACTGCATCCGCGTCCTGGGTAAGACGGTAAACTACATCCGTGTCCTGGGTAAGGCTATAAACTGCATCCGCGTCCTGGGTAAGACGGTAGAGTACATCCGTGTCATGGATAAATCTATCAACTGCATCCGTGTCCTGGGTAAGACGGTAAACTACATCCGTGTCCTGGGTAAGGCTATAAACTGCATCTGTGTCCTGGGTAAGACGGTAAAGTACATCCGTGTCATGGATAAATCTATAAACTGCATCCGTGTCCTGGGTAAGACAGTAAACTACATCCGTGTCCTGGGTATGGCTATAAACTGCATCTGTGTCCTGGGTAAGACGGTAAAGTACATCCGTGTCCTGGGTAAGTCTATAAACTACATTCGTGTCCTGGGTTAGATGATAAGCTATATCCAGCAGCAAGGCCTCTGATCAGGAAGGAGTATCATGGATCCACTTTTAACAGCTGGTGTTCCCAGGTACACCCTGACCCGGGGTGGTAGCACCTGTTAGGGTCCCAGCTATGGGCAAATAGTTAACCTGAAATTAGGTTTAAAATAGTATGAAAGTGTAAATTTGGTTTTAATACCGGCAACATATTTTTGAAGAAAATAAATATTATTAGCAATGTATTTTTTAAGAAAAAACATTAGCAGCAATACGTTTTTGAAAAAAAAATATTAACAGCAATACATTTTTGAAAAAAAATATTAGGAGGAATATATTTTTGAAAAAAAATATTACCAGCAATAAAAATCTTGGCATTAAATAACCCATTAAGGTTGATATACCGTAAAACAAACCAAACTAAACCCAACCAAACCAAGATGCAACATACAAATTGACGATATAAAAAATATCAAGCAAGTACAAAAATTTAAATTATATGGAAGCGTTTTAACAGAAGACGGATAATGTGACACCGAAAATCGAAGGTGCTTTGGAATAGCCAAAGATGCCTTCAGAAAGTTAAGCAAAGTATTACGAAAATGGAAAATTTTGTAAGAAACAAAGAAACGAGCAATGTAATGGTATATAATATCGGGTTGTGTGGCAATTAATAGTAGATATTTTCATCAATGAGGAAGAAGAGACTAGTGACATCAAAAATGTGGCTCTACCGAAGGATGCTAAGAATTCTAAGGACAGATCACGTGAGCAACTAGGTAGTTTGGAAGGAAACGGAATCAAAGAGGCCACTTTTATTTAGAATCAGAAAGCCGACTGAAATTTCTAGGGCAGATAATAAGGAAAGAAGGCTTGTAAAATTTAACACTCGTATGGCATATTGAAGGTAAAATAACAATGGAAACGAACGAGTAACCAAGCTACCAAGCTTGTGCTAAAAGCTACGATTAATAGGAAGTTGTTGAGAGCCGTTATCGTCAACGTGCTGAAAGGATATGTCACACAGTAGTAGAATTTTTATTCGTTTACTGTGCAGTCCTTTAAATAATTGCTTTTCCCGCTTCTTTAATAGTAGTATGGGCCTATTTTGAGAAAGATTTTCGGCTGTATGCTTTTCGTCTATACGAGTCTGTGTCGTCTGCTTTCACGGTCAGCGAAATTAGATCAAGTGAGGTTAAACGAACGGAAAGCACGAAGCCATTTTGACGTTGGGGTTTAGCCAAGCTGTAACCCGATCTCTGGATCTTTCAGACGTAAACAATCTCTGGCGACAAAACATTTCTTTTATATATATATATATATATATATATATATATATATATATATATATATATGTGTGTGTGTGTGTGTGTGTGTGTGTGTGTGTGTATTCATTTTCATTTCTCTTTCGCCCCCCCTTTCACTCGGATAAGTCCTCAATGACACAAATTCACTGCAGGAGATTTTTTCAGACATGACGTCTACTCCTGCAGTTAAAATATCGTCAAAATGCAATATTGCTACAAAAAAAAAAAAGTAAAAATGAAAGCCAAATTTTTACAGTTTCTATTTTATTATTGGATTTTTTTAAGCAAATTAATTATTTTATTATTTTTTTTTTGTACTTTTAAATATAAAATGTTCTAAATTAATAAAAAAAAAAAAAGGAGAAATTTCTTTTTCTTGGAAGAAATCTGAAGGAAATATCGACTAAAAAATTGCTATCGTATTTTCCGCTTTCAAAGAAACACCGGCCTTTATGATACAACTCGAATTTGTACGGCTAATTTATGGAGAGAGCAAAAAAAAATAATATCAGGTGTAAGAGTGAACTGTATACTGCTCTTTGATGTAGATAAGTATGTAAGAAAAAAAAAGACGTTTTATAGAATCCAATAAACATTTTCCCGGATCCTAACAAGTCGAAGAATGCACCTGAGAAGATTTTAGCGAACGGAACTAAACGAAGCCAAACTAACTTCGTAACATAGCTCGCATAACAATGATCGCTATTGCCTTCCATGTTCGATATACTTTTGATGTAAACTCTTTTAATGTTTGTCGTTTTTAGAAGAATGCACCAATAGACTACAGCTGATCTACTTGTCACATATAGAAGGGTACGCTATTTAGAATTTGACTTTATTTTATAGTTTCACTGGAAAATCAAATTCTATTTACTGTCTTCATCATCGTTTTATTTTTTACCAACACAATTCCTTCTGCTTTTCTGAACAATTTTACACCGCCTTTTCTTCTTCTTCTTCTTCTTCTTCTTCTTCTTGTTTTTCTTTTTTTTTGTCTTTCTTTCTTCTTTTCATTTAACTCCTCATTTCCTATTTCTTACTTTCTTTCCCCTCTTCCTTCTTTTTTCTTTCTTTCTTCTTCTTTCATTTAACACATACTCCTCCTCTTTTTCTATTTGTTAATTTCCTTCATCTTCATTCTTCTTTCTTTCTGTCTGTCTTTCTTTTTCATTTTATACATACTCCTCTTTCCCTTTTTGTTATTTTTGTTCGCCCTCCTCCTCCTCCTCCTCCTCCTTCTTCTTCTTCTTCTTCTTCTTCTTCTTCTTCTTCTTCTTCTTCTTCTTCTTCCGAAAAACGACTTCTTGCATATTTTCTCTTATGTTTTCTTTCTTTCTCCCTCTTTTCATACCTTTTATTCCTTCTTTTATTCATTCTTTCTTTCTCCCTTTCTTGCTTTTACGCCTTTTATTTTTTTTCTGTCTTTCTTTTTTATTCCATTTAATTTTCCTTTTTCATTCCCTTCTTCTTTTTTACACTATTTGCATCGTTCTCTTCTTTATTGCTATATCCACAACGTTTCGGACGCTGTACGCTCCGACCTTCTTCAGATGACATAATTTGAAATTTCGAACCGAACCCTTCATTTAGTTGCAGGGATAGATTATTCTAGTTCCACGTGCCATGCATTTTTTTGGATATCTCTAATATCAGTTAATTCACTTTAGTAATTCAAGATTCCAAGTTTTTGTTCCCTCTACTGTGGCTAAGTATTGAACTCACAACTCATTGGGTCAAGTCGCATTTTGGATTACTCAACGTCTTTATCCACTTCGTCCTTGGACTAAATAAAGGGATGGGTTCGAAATTTCTGTGTTTATCACCTGAAGAAGGTCAGTGCGTACAATAGTCGAAAGGTCTTGAATATGGTAATGAAGATGAGGGCAACATTCCGAACATTGTAAAGAGTTGAAATAGTCACAATACCGCTTCTCAGAAATCTAGACAGTTACGACATTTTGTTATTCTTTCTTTCTTTCTTTCTTTCTTTCTTTCTTTCTTTCTTTCTTTCTTTCTTTCTTTCTTTCTATTTTAGCCGTTCTTTCCTTTTTCTAAGTATTCTTGCTTTCTTTCTTTTCATTCTCGTTCTTCTTTCTTTTTTTCTTTCTTTTTATTTTCACAGTTCCTTCTTTCTTTCTATATTTCTTTCTTTTTATTCACGCCGTCCTTCTTTCTTCCTTTCTTTTTTTTATTTGTTAGGAATAGAACTATCTCAATCTGTTTAAATTTGATTAGATATTTGTTTTGATTTTCCGGGAGGTTTTTTTCTTTCTTTGTGACCCGCAAACCTTCTACGTCATCGTCTTCTTCACTACGGCGTTCTGTCTATTGGCCATAATTCTTTACTCATTTTCGACTGACCTGTCCCAGAAGAATACCACCGGCATCTTCATTTCATATAGTTGTTCTTATTATTAGTTCGGTGTTGCACATTTGACTTAGTCAACAGAGATTCCGTTATTGAGAAATGGTGTCAACAAGATTCCTCACAACTCAAGAACATTTTGGAGAATACTCGAAGCGTAAAAGAAGCCAGTTTTCTGGAGGTCTACAAACTTTGCCACAATTAAAATCTTCTCTAAGCGTTCTTTCAAATTTCTGGGTAATGTTTTAAGCGGAATCTTTACTTCATGACTATTTTATAGGTTCTTTATCACCAGCGCATTTTTCAATCTTGTCAGTTTCATCGCAGCCTATTCTTACATTGAATGGAGAAGCAAAATCAATAATTTGACAATTGCTACTTTCCTTTTCTATCACAATAAGGTTGGGTCTTTGTGCTTCAATGACATGATCTGTCTGAATCGAGAAAAAGGTTATCAAAATTATTATTATTATTATTATTATTGCTATTGTTATTGTTATTTCTTTCGATTTCTGTTGTAGATTCATTTCCTTCCGAGTTCAAACAAGAGACCTAAGGTCAGAAATGGTACCATGACATTTTCCATTGATTATTCTGTCTGTATTGTAAAGTCACACGAAATTCTAAAAGTTGTCTGTAACTGGGTCTTGGTGATGTTCACACCGATTTCTGGTATTCATTATTATTATTATTATTATTATTATTATTATTATTATTATTATTTTATTACCTTTGATTTCTAGTGTGTACACCTTTCTTTCAAGGCCCCGCCCAGAGACCTAAGGTTATAAATTGCATCATGACATTTTCCACTGACCAATTAACACACACACACACATTTCACATCGATAAAGCTCTTCGAAAGGTGTGGGCTGTACTCGGGAGAACAATTTCCTCATGGGCATGGGCTTCCAGGAATCCCTTCAATTAATCTACTGGAGTCTTTTCCAACCAATCCGAGGGCTCCAACTACAACAGGGATTGTTGATGTCTCCATGTGCCACATTGCCGAGATTTTGATTTCAAGGTCTTTGTATTTTGATAGCTTTTTGAAGATCTTCAAAGATACATTGCAGTCTGCAGGGACTGCTATATCAATAAGGAGGCACTTTTTTGTTTGCGATCTCTAATAACAATGTCTGGGCGGTTAACGTTGATTATTCTGTTATGTGTATTGTGTAGTCCCATAAAATTGTAACAGATCCTATCTTCGTAACCGGGTCTTGATTGTGTTCATACCAATTTCTTTCCTTTATCATTATTATTATTATTATTGTTATTATTATTATTATTGTTATTATTATTATTATTATATATTTTTTTCTGCAAGAATTTTCATTTTCAGACGGGAAGCTTGCATTATGATTGTCCTGTATTATATTTCACAGTATATTTCCAGTATTAAGCAACGCAAACTTTCGAGTGAATGGGATACTGGGATTTATTTCAAATTTCTCAACCTACGGCATTAATTTCAGGGATAAAGTCTGCAACGCCCCAATGATAACTGGTACAATAGTGTACTAAATGCCACACATTCTGGCAGTAAACGTTCCATGGTGTGACCTCATTATTATTATTACTATTATGTTTGTATGCTATGCTTACTGCCTTGTATCCTATAGAACCAGGTCCAAACTATTGTCATTAGGTCCTATAGAAGAATTGTCATTTAATTTATAGCCCTCTTCTAAGTATATGGGATGTTACTAGAAGGGCGATTTTCTGGGCAACTTGTATATTGATGTTAGCTGGGACAATGTTAGTAAAAATTTCTCACGAGGCCCAGTGCTCCGATTATTATTGGTACAGTCTTAGTCTTCATTCCCCACATACTGTTAATCTCGATCTCCAGGTCCTTGTATTTAGATAATTTCTCGATAATTTTCATCATCATCACCATTATTTCTATTATTAAGTAAAATTGTAAGTAAAATTGTCTATTCCTTTTTTTCACGAGGCCCAGTGCTCCGATTACTATTGGTACAGTCTCAGTCTTCATTCCCTACATCTTGTTAATCTTGATCTCCAGGTCCTTGTATTTAGATAATTTCTCGATAATTTTCATCATCATTACCATCATCATTATTAGTATTATTATTATTATTAAGTAAAATTGTTAGTAAAATTGTATATTCCTTTTTTCACGAGGCCCAGTGCTCCGATTACTATAGGTACACTCTCAGTCTTCATTCCCCACATCCTGTTAATCTTGATCTCCAGGTTCTTGTATTTGGAAAATTTCTCGTTAATTTTCATGGATGTCTTTCTCTCAGATGGCACTGCTATGTCAATAAGTATACACTTCCTGAATTTCTTGTCTTTTATTTCTCTGTCAGTTTGAATTGGCATGTCCCAGATTATTATTATTATTATTATTATTATTATTGTTTTTGTTGTTGTTGTTAATTATACGTGTGTCTGGATTTCGTGTCTATCCTTGGCTTAGTCTAACAGAAAGTATGGCGTTGATGACTCAGCAATCATTAGCAAAGGCAAATTGAAATAGAGAAATGAGAAAGAGTGTTGACGTATATGGAAATATATTCAAATTATTAAAATAGGCAAGTAAATATTAACAGAATGGACAAATATCGTCACATGTTCAAGCCGTGCTGATGGTAGACGCATTATTTTTGCTATCTTTGTAAATATGTTTATGCTTCTTTGAATTCTCAGTCCATCTGTCAGTGATGAACATTGTAATGCATTTCAATATGGCGCCAATTATATTCAGACAAGGAAATTCCAATAATAATCATTAATATTAATGAAAATTTCACGAATGTGACATAAGCATAGGTTTGATATTTGTGTATTGTTAATATATTATTTTTATATTACTGCCTGTACCAGAATTCTAGATATACTGATTAAATATACATATATGTAAATTGAAATGAATATATGTGTTTAAACATACACAAAGTCACCCACATAACCATACACATAGATAGATAGATAGATAGATATGAATAGACTGAGATAGATAGATAGATAGATAGATAGATAGATAGATAGATAGATAGATAGATAGATAGATAGAATAGATAGATAGATAGATAGATAGATAGATAGATAGATAGATAGATTTGAAAAGATAGATATAGATAGATGGGTAGATAGCTGGATCATGAAAATATAGATACATATAGATAGATAGATAGATAGATAGATAGATAGATAGATAGATAGATAGATCATGAAGATAGATGATAGATAGATATGAATAGATAGATAGATAGATAGATAGATAGATAGATAGATCATGATAGATAGATGAGATAGAAGATAGATAGATAGATAGATAGATAGATAGATAGATAGATAGATAGATAGATAGATAGATAGATCATGAAAAGTTTTGAAAAGAGATAGATGGATAGATAATGAAAAGAGATAGACAGATAGATATAATTTCTGAATCTATAAATCGATGTTAGTTATTCGTCTTTTGTCAAAAGAAATTAATTTCACATCGTATCTCGTCGTATTAATAAATTTATTCTGATTCCACCTATAAATATATGCAAGCTTCGTAATGGAATTGGTAAGATATTGAAACATGAATCAAGGATATTCAATAAAAAAAATATCAATGCTAAAAAAAAAAGATAAAAAAATGAAATAAAGCGTGGGTTTGTCTATGATACGAACCTCGTCTGGTCTTGTTTGTCTTCGGTACGAACCGATCATGGTATTTGTTCGGTTACATTGGCTGTCACGTTCGGGACGGTTTCCTTCAAAGATTTCTTGGAATCTGGGAGCTGCTCGTTGGTCACCTTCTCAAAGAAAAAACAGACGTTGTACTTCTGGTGCTGGGAATACCCGCTTGACACGGATCGTTGTACACATGTTGCCCACACATATTTGACCGAGGTATATCTAACGCTGTAGTAATATCACTGTAACGTTGCAATTAATTATTTCCTTACTTCCTCCTTCCCACGCGTTGTCAATATGTTATAATGATCTTCCAAGTGTAGCTTAAATGTGGCATAAGGCCGAAATTATGGGGCACCCAGTGAGGATCAAACTAATTTTTGTGTCATAATTGTTCTAACGAGACAAGCTTGCTAACCATTACGGTGTTTACTCATTCTCCCACGAGAATGTGATACAAGGTCGGATTAATGTGGGGACCCGAGCGCGTGCACCCGGGCAGGGTTAAAAATTCCCCTCAGTCCCCGGAACCGTCGGTTGCGCTGTCCTCGGTACAGTGGGAGAGCGCGGCCTCAGGCAGCTGTTCCCCAGGTCTGGGCACCTCTTCAGTATAATTTTCCTCAATTGCCCCTCTGTCTTTTGACAGAGAAGCCCCTGAACGCACTCTGCCCAAAGACAGAGACGCAACTGAGAGATGATAAGAAAAATGATTTTCTAAGCGTGGCTTAGATGTGGCACGAGGCCGAAAGTAGGGGGCACCTAGTGAGGATCGAACTCACTTTTCAGTCGTAACTGACCTAGCGAGACAAGTTTGCTAACCATTACACCACCTCGAGGTGCCTATTAGTCAATATAATACCATTGCGAAGTGATGTCGCTGAAAAATGAACAACTATAACTTCTTGATACATTTTATTCACTATATAACACGCGTAGAAGAGCACGCTTGTCTTGCTAGAACAATTACGACTGAGTAGTGAGTTCGATACTCACTGTGTGCCCCATACTTTCGGCCTTGTGACACATCGAAGCTACGCTTGGAAAATCTCATTAACGCGCGTAGAAATTATATATTACTGAATGATGAAAGCACATTCTAATACCGGGTGTCCATGAAGTCTCTTAACAATGGACCAATGTATATATACATGCATACACACAAACACACACACACACATATATATATATATATATATATATATATATATATATATATTAAAAGGCAATTGATAAGATATCTTAAACAAATCTGTTATATGTACTCAGTAGTAATCAAAGATTTTAATCAGGAGGAAATGTAAACATACTAAAATGAAATATGAAATCGACAAGTTGAATTCCCTGAAAGAAAATTCCACACCAATGAGAATAAAATACTCGAAATACTAAATCCTCACCAATAATACTAAAATACTGGAAATATTTGATCCTCATCATTAATACCAAAATACACGAAATGCTAAATCCTCACCGATAAGATAAGATACACGAAATACTAAATCCTCAGCAGCAATATCAAAATACTTGAAATACTCACCAATGATAGCAAAATACTTGAAATACTAAATCCTAATCAATAATACCAAAATACTTGAAAAAGTAAATCCTGACCAATAATATAAAATCCTCACCACTAAAAAAACAAAATACTGGAAATACTAAATTCTCAGCAATAATTCTAAAATACTCTAAATACTAAGTCCTCACAAATAATACTAAGATAGTCGAAATTCTAAATCCCCAAGAATTATACTAAATTACTCGAAATACTAAATCCTCAACAATAATACCAAAATACTCAAAATACGAAATACTCATAAATACTAGTAAAATACTCGAAATAGTAAATTCTCGACATTATAACCAAAATACTGGAAATACTAAATACTCATAAATACTATTAAATACGATAAATACTAAATCCTCACTAATAATACCGGAATGCAGGAAATGTTAAATCCTCTGAAATACTACTAAAATACATGAAATACTAAATTCTTAACAATAATACGAAAATACTGGAAATAATAAATCATCACAAATAATACTAAAATAATCGAAATGCCAAATCCTCACCAATAATACGAAAATAATCGAAATACTAAATCCTTTCACATAATAATACTCAAAATGCTAAATCCTCACCAATAATATTAAAATACTCGAAATACTAAATGCTCAACAATAACACTAAAATACTCGAAATACTAAATGCTCACTAATAGTCATAAAATACCTGAAACACTAAATCCTCGCCAATAATACTAAAATACTGGAAATACTAAATCCTCACCAATAATACTAAAATACCCGAAATACTAAATCATCATCAATAATACTAAAATACTCGAAATATTATATACTAATATTGTTGACAATGTTTGCCGTAGTCTCTGAATATGGAATCCAATGAAGTCTGTAATCTGTTCAATATCAGAGATTGGCAGTGAAGACTCAGAGAAAGTAGCGGCTCTTAAGTAATCCTTTAAGTCTTCGATATCCGGTTGGCAGTGAGGATAATTTGGGAGAAAAAACAAAATGGCTGCCTTTATACACGTCGCGTTGAATATTTTGAGCTTTCTGATTGGTTAACACTTCTCTTGGTGGACTATAAAATGAGTCAGCTCATTTTGGCTAGCTCACTAGTACATACATATACACAAAAAACTGCAACAAATATATCATACTAAAATACTCGAATTATTAAATCTTCACCAATAATAACAAAATACTCAAAATACTAAATCCTCACCAATAATACTAAAATACTTGAATTACTAAATTCTCACTAATAATAGGAAAATACTCGAAATAATAAATCCTCACCAATAATACCAAAATACTTGAAATACTAATTCATTCGTTTACCATTTCTTCGCTGTCTTTAAGCATTTGTGCCTCTAGCTAGGATCCAAAGCCGAATGAATTGGCGCCTGTCGGAGGATCTGCTCGTAAGTTATTGGATCCCGCCATGGATGAAGGTGAATTTTAGTGTATTTATTTTTAAATAAACACGCCAGTGACTGAGAGAACTATATAAGAATTTCATTAAAAAACGACTGACAAGTTATCGGGTTATGTTTTTCATTTGCTTTTTCTTGTGTTCTTATAATTTTCTTCTTTTCTCGTCAAAAATGATGTAAGAAATTTCCGAAAGTTCTCCATGGTGGATCGCTTTCGGCTATACATCGATTGTTTTATGTCTATAACATGTTATTTTATTTTGTAAACACGGTCAGCTCATTGTGACCGTGTTCATACTTGATATTATTGAGTGGTGTTTTTTTTTTGTTTTATTGATGATGCTTCCATTATTTTTGTCTTTTTTTTACATGTAGGTGAGGCTATTTATCAGTCGTTTTTAATGAAACTTGTATAAAACAGGGATTGCTGCCCAAATACAGAATTATATATATCATATATATATCATTTTTGTATGAATGATTCATGTAATATGAATTGAACTGTACCACACATTTCATTTAAAAAAGAACTGATCCGACGTGCAAATTTTCGGGATAACAACTGAGACATTCCTGTATTTATTGAACAATTTAGTTCATGCCACATTGACTGATAAACTCCTACAACAAAAAAAATTCTCAAATTACCATATTAGTAAACAAAAACGCACTCTCTTAAATTTTCAAAAAATAAATACTTGCAGCATTACCCGGCGTTGCTCGTGCTTGATTCAAAAATCGTACGACTCATACAGCAATCGCTATCACTTGACTTAAAATATTTTTGCCTTTCCTTGACTTTAAAGGAGTGCCCTTTGCCGTGCTGATGTTGCTACACGCCTTACTTCTTGCCTATCTCATACTGCTAATTTTTTCTAAGCTCTATACTAAACATTATATCTGTTACGAAAAAAGAACTAAACAAAATGAACAAAAAAACGATCAGCTTTAAAAAAGGACTCGTAACTGGAAAAACCGAATGAAAAAAGAATGTTAACAACAAATACTTTTTCACACCCAACCCAGTTCTGCGGAATCAGAATCAACGTTGAGTTTAAGCAAGCGAATGAGCCAATTGGAGTAAAGTGCCATGCAGATTTAAATTTTTCCCACTTGTGACGAATGCATCTATCGATTTTTTTTTTTTTTGCATGCTAGCATACTAGTTAACTTTCGTGTCAGTCAGCTGTTGGCCTTCACGCTGGCCAATAGAATCTTCCTGCCTATTCGTGGCAGCCAGCTATAGGCTCTCACTCTGGCCAGTAGAAAATGGCCGCAAACTACATGGAAACTGCCGTAGAAGCATGAAAAAATTGATTAATTCTACTATCGATGGGAGTTTGGAAATGCAAAGTCGGTCTTGGCCTTCCCACTAACTTGTAGCATGTGCATGTAAATTTTGGTGTAAATCCGTCGAAAATTGCGGCCGTGCATTAGTTACACACACACACACACACACACACACACGCACACACACACACACACAGACACAGACACACATCCTGCCTTTTATAGATAGAGATTCATGTCATATATATATATATATATATATATATATATATATATATATATATATATATATATATATATATATATATGCACACACACCTGGTCAAAATCTTAAGACCGGATACAAGAGTTAAAAGAGATATAGAAAATACTGTTAAGTTAATCAAAATATAAGATAAAAATCCGTTTTTCAATGTTTGTTAAATTAATCAATTGAAAGCTTCAAATTTTCACTTGTTTAAATAAACTATATTTTCTAAAAAAATGTAAATGTTTCACAAATATATTTTGATTAAATTAATAGTATTTTAAAATTTTTTTAAAACTTTTTTGTATCTGGTCCTAAGATTTTGACCAAAGGTATATATATATATATATATATATATAAATATATATATATATATAATACACGTGCTCAATACATGTGTAAAAATCAAATCAAATAAAAGTAAAAATAACATGTAGAGCTTTTTAACTTTAAAAATCAGATCAGTTGAATTCAACTCATCTCCTGATTATTAAGTTTTATATATATATATATATATATATATATATATATATATATATATATATATATATATATATATATATATATATATATATAGGTTTAGTGCAAAAATAATGACGTAGGAATGTCGTTTTTTGACGTTAAAAATAGGTTAAAAACGACATTATTACGTCATTATTTTATATATATATATATATATATATATATATATATATATATATATATATCTTTGTATTTTGTGTGTGTATTTATGTTTTGTAAATGTGGACTTTATCAAAGCAAAATACGAAATACCTATTTTGCTTTGATAAAGTCCACATTGGACGAAACGCGTCAGCAATTACCAGTTTTCCTATTGTCATTTTTATTCATATATATATATATATATATATATATATATATATATATATATATATATATATATATATATATATATAATAATTATTATTCATAAAAAATATTATAACATAAGTATGTTATAAAATCACTACAAAAATAGACATTTTGTTTCAACACACTCGGTGTCTTATCAAGTGATGATGTTGAAGATAAAATAATATATATATATATATATATATATATATATATATATATGTGTGTGTGTGTGTGTGTGTGTGTGTGTGTAATACACGTGCTCAATACATGTGGAAAAAATAAAATCAAATAAAAGTAAAAATAATATGTATAGCTTATAACTTCACAAATCAGATCAGATGAATTCAACTCATCTCCTGATTTTTAAGTTTTACACACACATATATATATATATATATATATATCTTTGTATTTGTGTGTGTGTATTTATGTTTGTATCTTTTGTTTTACTTTTGCACAAAATATTCCCCAATCAGCATACGGACACTACCAGACCTAAATAATGCCAACTAGACACACGAAACTTATGAAAAACTTGGTAATCCGTATGGGTAATCACATGGAGAATGAAATCCTGAGACCCCAATGTAAATCCAGAGCTAATATTTTAAAGAAAAACAGACCACTTTAAGGTTACGTTATAATAATTTATTTCACCAGAGCCCTTTTAAATAGCACTTCGAAAATGAAACGAAAAATTTTCGTTTCATTTTTGGAAGTGCTACCTGATGATCCGGCGTCCTTTAAAAGGGCTCTGGTGAAATAAATTATTATGATATATATATGATTATTTTTAAAATATGATTCCATCGCTACATAAGAGTTGTCATGTTTCAAAAACAAAAGTTAAAAAACCATCTCTGTTTCATCCTCAAGCGAATTTTGGAATAACTTATCTTGAAATTTACGAATGTATATGTTTATAAAATTCCGTACATTTCCCGATTAGTTATTCCAAAATTCGCTTCAGGATGAAACAGAGATGGTTTTTTAACTTCTGTTTTTGAAACATAAGAACACTTATGTAGCGATGGAATCCTATTTTTAAAAAATAATTATAATTTAGGATCTACTTATGTAATGAGCACTGATTTTATTTTTAAAGATAAAAAAATACTAAAGAACTTTGGATTATTAACCTAACGGTTCTTTTCTTATTTTTGTATATTTATACACACACGCACACACGTATATATATATATATATATATATATATATATATATATATATATATATATAATAAAAAAAAAGAAAGAAAGAGAGAAAGTGTTTTAATGTATGCTATATATACACGGGATAAAGTGCTCAATATCATAATGCAAATGCAAAAGTGACCATTGAAGTAAAAACTCAGAGGCGACAGGCTGTTTCATGTTAAATGCAATCATGTTAGCGTTTAGCATAAAACAATCTGTCACCTCAGAGTTTTGACTTCAATATTCACTTATATATGTGAGTGTGTGTGTGTGTGTGTGTGTGTGATATTGATAAATGTTGGAAACGTTTCATAGACAGATTTGATCAAAAATAGATTTGATAATGCAGTTCATCATTTATGGTTTCATCAGATCCGAACACGAAAAAGAATGAAATGCGTATATATATATATATATATATATATATATATATATATATATATATATATATATATATGGTACTTTTTTTTCCTTTGCTGGTATTTCTCGTGATTAAAGAAGAAAGAAAATAACTGACTTTTAAAAAATGTCGTTAATATTTATTCTAGTATCTTTTCTTTACTCTTAGTAAATCTTTTAATCAAATCTATTTTCATGAAACGTTTCCAATTGTCAAAATTTATAGGCTTTGCCGAGATTTATATATCCTAATTTCAAAACATATACCGTCGAAACGGAAAACGAATGGTGAAAGAAAATAAAAGAAATCATTCACTTTCAACCTATTCTGAAGGATTATATAAGGATTTGCCTTGGATTAATTTCAGAAAAGGCGAAATGAATTTCTTGCTTTCGAGCCATTCTGATAATGAGAAGAGGATTTGCCTTTAATTCGGTACAAAATAGCTAGGAAAATACATTAAAAAAATTCGATTCGAATTAACTTAACAACGGACTTGACATCATTTTGGACATCAGTCGCCAATTTAACTTTATCGAATTGATCAGTCTTATTATCGAGCCAGGAGTAAATGGTTGTGTCGTCAGCGTATATACAAGTTGAGAGCTGATGCCATCGATTAAGCCATTAATGAAAATTAAAAATAAAGTAGGACCAATGATGGAAGTCTGGGGACACCGTGTTAGTACGAAAAGATCTAGAGGAGTGGCCGTTAAGGATGATTTTCATTGCACGATTTGATAGGAAAGACGGGATCAAATCGAAAATATGTCCGGATACAACGTAACTTTTCAGCTTGTTGAGAAGATCGGTCAGCCAAACGCCTTCAAAAGATTTCGAGATCTCGAAAACCTATAGCCCGGATTTCATCGTTTTTATCTAAAGCCTGACGTACTCTTTCTGCAATTATAGTCAGTACATCAGCAGTTGACCCGGAGAAACGAAAGCTATATTGCTTCTCAAAAAAAAAAAAAAACTCTTGCGATGAAAGGTGCTTAACCAATTTGGCATTGATTATGGCCTCTAGAATTTTCCCCAAAAGAGGCAAAAAGCTAGTAGGCAAAGAGTTGGAAGGGTCGGACGGTTCACACGAAACGGAGCAACGGAAGATGTCTTCTAACAACCAGGAAATCAAGCATTTATTATACAGTTTTGAAGCACACTTTTAATCCTGACGACCTGATCACCTGACCACCGCTTTACCAGCGTAGAGAAAAATGACTAGCCGCCGGTTGAACGGTGGGTAAACACTTGCGTCGTGTTTTTCTGTTCTTGTGCATCAAGAGCAGCAGCACCTGCTGGGTAGAATGACACGCAAGGAAAGAATTCTGGCGATAAAGTGAAGGCATGCAATCATACTCTCTCCCTGCTAAGTATAATGCTTATATTTTTGTAACTATTTTTATATATACAGTGAAACATTACATATCAATTATTTGCGAATATTGGCTTTAGGGTCTCAGGCAGAAGGATTAAAAATTATATTGGACCACAGGGCTCAAAAGGTTAAGCACCATTTGAGATTATACCATATATATATATATATATATATATATATATATATATATATATATATATATATATATACAGGTGGACAAAATAATTGGAACACTTATTAAATTCAAAGAAAATTTATTTAATATGGAGTTAGTCCTCCTTTAGCCTCACAGACAGCTTTAATATGTCCAGGAATAGAATCATACAGTTTCCTGACTTTATCCAGAGGTATTTTCAGTCATTCTTCCATTAAAACCTTCTCCAGCTCTTTACGACACAATGGTGGAGGATAGCGGCTCCTAAAGTGTTGCTCCAAAATGCACCACAAATGTTCAATAATATTGATATCTTGAGATTGGGGAGGCCACCCCATGTGTTCTAGCTCACTTTCATCCTCTTCATACCATTTCTTAACCACTCGAGCGGTATGTACTGAAACATCATCGTCTTGGAAGGTGTAGTCACTATCAGAGTATAAAATCTTGGCCAATGATCTCCCAAAATGTTCAGGTAATCTTTGCTGTTGATTCTACCATGCAGGGTAGACATTCCCCTTATATGGTGGCCCAAACTATCACTGATCCTCCTCCATGCTTCACTGTTGGAAGAAGGCAGTCAGGGTTGTAAGCTTCTTTGGGCTGCCTCCACACATAAACTCGCCCTGAAGTTGGGAAAAGAGAAAAATTGGACATGTTTGAGAATATGACTTGCTTCCATTGCTCTGTAGACCAGACATTGTGATCTCTGCACCACTTAAACCTCTTTTGAATGTTGCGAGTGGAGAGAAGAGGTTTCCTCACAGCGGCTCTTCCATGATATGCAGCCTTATAGAGTTCTCAGCTTTAGTAGAACCTGAATTATTCATATGGTTATTCAACTCAGCAGTCACTTTGGCCGCATTTGTCCAATGAATTTTTGCCACATTGTGTTTCAATGAACGTCAGTCCCTGTCAGTAAGTTTGCAAGTCCGGCCCGGTTGCTAGAGGTCTTGACCTGTTTCTCGAATTGAATCAGTGTTCTTGATATGGTAGCTCTTGAAAAATCAAACAATTCAGCAAACTTAGTGATCGAGGCTCCTGCCATGCGAGCTCCAACAATTTGCTCTTTTTCGAACTCGGAGAGGTCACGCATTTAGCTTAAATTTTACTAAATTATAAAAATAAATTAGAGAGCAAATTAGATGAATAAACGTATTTCCAATAGATATAACCTGCAATTACGAAGTTTTAGTTAAAGTTCTTAATATAATATGTCTTTGAAATATAGGAGTGTATTTTGCAACTGTGCCAATTATTTCGACCAACCCATATATATATATATATATAATTTATTTATTTTAGGATATTAAAACAAAAATGTGTTAAAAAGAGGTCGCTTTTCACAAAGGGACCATCGTATAAACACTCAGAAGGGACACTTGCACCAGGCTGACATTAAATGCCCTTAGTGCTTCATTTATGAACAGGGAAAATTGAGCGAGTTTAATCAACAGAAATCATTTCAACAGATGCTTTTAAGCGCATTTACGATCTGGGATATTTAAACGTATGTGTGAGCATATACGTAAGAATCATGTGGAGATACATTTATGTAGGTATAAACGTATGTATATTTGTTAATGTCATTCCTGTTTACTATGTAGACATACTTGTAAGTATATGTTTAATCACGTTGGGCCCGGACCACCGCTTTACTGGTGGTAGAAAAATGACTTAATGCTAGCCACCGGTTGAACGGTGGGTAAACACTTGCATCAAGAGAGGCAACACCTGCAAGGTAGACTGGGACACAAACAGAGAATTCTGGCGATGAATTGAAGGCATGCAATCATACTCTCTCCTTATTAAGTATAATGCTTATATATTTGTAACTATTTTTTTATCTATCTATCGTGAAACAATAGATATTAGTTATTTGCGAATATTGACTCGGGTGCTCAAGCAGAAGGATTAAAATTGTTCAGGAACGTCGGCATCAAAGGGTTAATGACTATTACAGGGATATCATCGGATCCACAAGCTTTGTGTTGATCTAGGTCAGAGATGATAACAGAAATCATAAAAACTGTTATATACATATTAATCAATAGAGAATCCGTTCTAAGTGTGAAGTTAGACAGTGATACTGCACATGTATAGAGCTAAAGAGAATTTACGGGCAAAGCATTCAGCTTTACCAGCAGAGAATGTTAACACCTCAAACGGAATGAAGCGGGGAAGAATAGAGACCTTTCACTTATTTAATACACTGTTACTGAGCCGCCAGTAATCACGAGAACCAAAGTTGTTGAAGGTTATGCGGTAAACTCATTCTCTCAGCAAACA
Organism: Acanthosepion pharaonis; assembly: GCA_903632075.3. Lineage (NCBI taxonomy): Eukaryota > Metazoa > Mollusca > Cephalopoda > Sepiida > Sepiidae > Acanthosepion > Acanthosepion pharaonis. Next base: position 2,108,958 of record CAHIKZ030003120.1, read on the forward strand.
GAAACCTAGCTCCTTCGTTGCCGTTTATTACGACCAGCAACAAATAGGCACCTGTTGTGACGCGAGATGTCACGCTGGAATAGCTGGAAATAATTGTTTCTGTTCCGCTAAAGGTCTATAATGCTGGTACGAACCACAGTGTGGATTGAGGTTTTACCTGGTATTTCCGAGAAGGAACGAAAGCGTTCATCCTGACTTTGACGCCAAAAATAAACCTCAGTGGCACAATTCTCAGTTGGAAGTTTGAAGATGTCAGTCCAAGGTGCGCCATGAAGAAAATCAAGTAGCTAATTGGAACGAAATATCAACAAATACCACAGAGTGATCAGAGTGACCAAGAGGGCAGTGTTGAGAAGCGCCACAAGAGCGAGCAGAAGAGGTAAGAGAGGACAGGTGCTCGGTTTTGCCAGGGAAATGCATATGGAAATCCAGGATTTGATTAAGGGTTTTGGTAATAGAACTTTCAATATTTGAATACCAGCAACATCATTAGCTTTAAAATGTTTAAGCAACTTTTCTTGATACGCGTGAAAATCACTGATGACAAAGATGGAGAGAGAGATTTCCTTTTCTATACTATCAGAGATTATGTCTAATATACTGCAGTCCTGGAAAGAGGGAGCAATAAAGGAAAAAGAGATAGCTAATAGAGTTTAATGATGAAAAACGGAAGCACATGAAGGAGTTGTCTGGAGACTCGGGAGATAATTCCCTGGCCATCGGAAGATTATGTAAACACCAAGTCCATGCATGTGAATGCTGGAATCTTTTCGGCAAAGGAGAAGAAAGCCTGGAACCAAGAATTCATTGATAGCAATAGAATTTAAATTGGTTTCACAAATGGTAAAAGTATCTGGCGACCAAAGAAAAGTTTTTACCCTGCAAATTAGAAAGGTTGAGCTGGTTGGTAATTTTTTTTTTTTTTTGTTTTTTGGTGCACTTGTGTTTGTTTTCATTGTGATTGCCATGAGATTTATGCTGAAGAGAAAGAGAAAAGGCCACCATAATTATCACTATTTGTCGTCTATAGCAAGACAAACTAC
>CAHIKZ030003120.1:2115000-2127500 GCA_903632075.3 Acanthosepion pharaonis
ATACCAAAATTAGATCTGCTGTCGTCAGGATGATCGTTAAGGAAAGGCTTTTCGATGTCATTTTTTTAAGATTATATTCAGAATTAGTGCATTAATGATTTCTCGGTAATTTTTGCTTACCGGCAAATTAACCATATGGATTATTTAACACTTTGAACCCTGAAAAATTTTAACCAATCTGCCTGAGTTTATGAGTCCAAATTCGCAAATAATTGGTATGTAATGTTTCAAGGTAGATATAAATTGTTGTGGTAGGATCCACCTAATTTGCATAGTGGAGTACCGACCATATAAATATGGTTGGTACCGGAAAGAGACTCTGCCCGACTGCGACTAAGTCAACACATTCTCCAGGAACGGTCTTCCCAAGAATATACAAAAGACTATATGTAAATATTGTGTACACTTTCTTCTTTCAATACATTTTGTTCTAAGTACATTTTGTGTTGCATTATTATCCCATGCATTAGTCAAGTTTCAACATAAATATAGATTACAAGTGTTTACCCACGATCTAACCGGTGGCTGGGCATTACGGCATTTTTCTATACCGCCGGTAAAGCGGTGGTCAGTGTTAAGCAACAGAAACATTTCGTTAGAAAGAAAGAAAAGTACTGGGCTCTTTCGTGATATCTATCTTCCTGTATGGTAGCAAATGCTTACAAATATGAAGAAGAGACTTGAAGCAACAGAACTGTTATTCTATACAATGACGCCGAGGCTACCATGGACTTAATATGCGAGCAACAACGAAGTTTTAGAGAAAATGGAAGCAAAAAAGAAATGCATTTTTTAAGCGTTTCACCTCAAGCAAAGCGGAAGCCACTAGGACGCAAGGGGTTACAGAAAATTTAGAGTAAGATCAGATAGGAGTGATAGAAGAAAGGATGAGGAGAAGGCTAGTGGATAGATCAAGGTAACTGGAAATGTCGATTGACATTACATTTGAATAGCTGGAGATTATAGCTCCCCAGAGAAACTGGAAAGGGAAGGGTGTCCCACAGGCGAGAGGTGCGAGACATGAAGCTATTTGAGTAGAAGAGACGGCTACATTTAAAAGTTTGACAGTGAAGGGGTGAGAGCGGAATGCCAGCCTCGTAGGGCGTTTGAATTCATGAAGTCTGGGAACCAGCGAATGCAGCTCCTCGGAGCAATTACCATGAAAGTATTTGTAGAACAGACAGAGAGAGGCGACGGCGCGTCTGTGAGAAAGTGACTGTAGACGAGATGCCAGATCAGGGCCAATTATATTACATATCCACCTCTGGAGCCTATCAAGAACCCTGTGGCAAACAGAAGGGGCTCCAGACCATATATGGCACCAATACTCTATGCAAGGTTGAATGGTTGCTTTGTATATTTGAAGTATCGATTCCGGGGAGAAAAATTTCCTGGCGCGGCTCAGGGAGCCAACTTTCCTTGCGGTGGACGAAGCAATTGACTCAATTTATTTGTTCCATCTCAGGTCAGCAAGCAACGTGAGACCGAGCAGCCGCAGAGAGTTGCTCTCGAGAAGTTGAGCGTCAGACATTCTAATGGAGGGCAGGGAAGGATCTCTGTGGTGATTAATATCAGGAAGACAGTTGAAATTTGTAATGCTCATAATGAGGAAAGAGACTTCACAGGACAGATTGATGGTAAGAGGGTTAATGTTCCTGATCTGGCATCTCGGCTATAGTGCCTTTCTCAACGGCGTAACAATAGCATTCCTGTGCCTTTTTTTATAAATATTTTCACAGTAAATGTTCTGTTGACATTTCCTCTTTGGTACATGTGGGAACTAGAGACTTGAGGTATTATGGTGACTGTAGTATGAATGATAAGTAAGAATGTGTTGTATTGGTCTAAGGAATAATAACGCATAATAATAACGCTTGATTAAATGGATGACGGAACCAGGTTTAGGAGAAATAACAAAACAAAGTTTATTAAATGCTACAAAGCAGGAAATTGTGGCGAGCCATGATCACCTACGTTCTGAGAGTACACGGCAGTGCTTTCAAGGGAGATAAAAATTTTAACTTTTTTTTTTATTGTCATCGTTTTTGTTATCACAATGTTTCGGCTTTTGTGATCTTCGGTGCTAGTCGTTCGGAGGGAGTTTTGAAAAAAAGAATCTTCATTTAATTTGTGGTAATAAAGTTGTAGTATCGTATGCAAATTAGATAGACAACTATAAAAAGAGAACAACTGGCGAACATAGGGGCGTTCGCTATTCAGGACACGGAGAACTATCCTAGAGAGATATGCAAAACAAAACAAAGTGTTCTCCTTTCGCTAGCCACGTCTAAGGATATATTTTTTAGTTCCTATTTTTTTTACAGTTCTGTGATTGCTCGATCTGTTTCCACCGAGTCGAAATACACTCTATATATGGACAGCCATGTTTGTTTTGATTTTTCTATTTCTTCCTGTGTTAAGTTCCTGCATACTTGAGAAAGCGGCCAGTTTCTCCTTTATATTTTTCGCTACAGCTGCAGGGAATGTCGTACACACAGTTCTTAATCATGTTCTCCTCTATGAATGGTCTTACTCAGGAGAGATGTCTGCTTATCTATGGAACATTCCTAAATATAGCAATAAAGACGAGGAAAATAGTCTGGACGATGTAGAGAGTGTAAATAGTTACAATAAAATAACTTAATTTTTTTTTTTTTTATAAAACCGAATAAAATAAAAACAAAAAGAAAACAATTGAAGAGGTGAACTTCATAATGAAAACGAGGCTCGATTTTGCATCATTTTATTTGTGTTCCAATTGCAGGGAAGGGAACAGATACTTTGTTTTAAAAGTGGCGTTAAGTCAGCATGAATTATTTTTGATTTTTGGCTGTAATTGATACGAGACATGTGACTCTGTTAAAACTCCATATCCATATTTGGAACACTGATCACCAACGACTCACTTTTTTTTTCTAAGATCCGTTGGCCTGTCGGGAGATTTCTAAACAGCTCTGCAGACACACGAAAAAAAAACAGATCTGTAAAAGAATACTGATGCAAGCTTAATAGCGTGGCGTTTGGCTTATGGGATGGCTCATTTCGAGTGACTTCTAAAATATGGCCTCAATTTCTATAGACAACTTAGCCGTGCTAGACATTTTTTTTTGACAGAGTCTATTTCACATATATATTAACATCCGACATTCATCCTTTCTTTGAATATTGCAGCCACATCTGCTCAGGCGCGCCTACTATATACTTAGAAATCAAAAGAAGAATCTGCAATGTTATTGTTCCTGATCTGGCATCCCGGCTATAGTGCCTTTCTCAACGGCGTAACGTACCATTCCTGTGCCTTTTTTATAAATATTTTCATAGTAAATGTTCTGATGACCTTTCTTCTTTGGTACATGTGGGAACTACATAGAGACTTGAGGTATTATGGTGACTGTAGTAAAAATGATAAGTAAGAATGTGTTGTTTTGGCGTAAGGAATATTGTGGTATGTTTGAGTCAGTACTTGTGGCTAGATATAAAATAAGAAAAAAAAAAAAGAAGACCAGCCTTCCCCTATCCCCACATTGGCCTTGTGCTACATTATTGTATTCCGGAAATAAATAATATTTTCCTCGATTGTATCAAGACTTCATTAATTTAAGCGCAGTACTTGATTGGCGGAAAGGTCTCTTCATTTTACAGTTGAAATGACTAGATGTATTCATAAGTAACAGTTTCTTCTTTTACTCTTCTCGTTTGTGTTACTCTCCTCCGGCTTCTCGATTTCCTGTCAATTTTGATCTTCAAAAGTTTAAAAACTATGTCAATCGCAATCTATCATCTTAATTATTTTTCTTTTACTGTCCTCTCTCCTTAATAGTATATTTTTCTCATATTCTTTCAGTAACATTTAATTTAAAATTTAATATTTACATCGCTTACATTGTGTAGCAATTTTTAACACATTTTTGTTTTAATATTCTAAAATAAATAAATAATATATATGCTTAAATATCCTAATATATATATATATATATATATATATATATATATATATATATATATATATGTATGTATGTATGTGTGTGTAATTGTAGTTCAATACGACGTATTTATATACAAACAACACTTTTAGATAAAAATAAGGTATACAAATACGAATTTAACGGCGTAACAATAATGCCAACAACTCTCTATCGTTGACACAGCATATAGATAAATATACAAAGATAGTAATACTGAGACAGAGATAGATAGATAGATAGTTATGAACAGACTTAGATAGATAGATAGATAGATAGATAGATAGATAGATAGATAGATAGATATGAACAGACTTAGATAGATAGATAGATAGATAGATAGATAGATAGATATATAGATAGACTAGACTAGACTAGACGACATGCTTCAAACTGATGTCATAATTCGCTTGAAAATTGACACCCAGACCCTACCTTAACTTAACCTCTTTTCGAAAGTAACTAATAAGTTAATACAATAAGTTCACCCTTTCAGCTCTTATTAAAATACTTGGTTTCACTGTTTTTCATGTAATAAATATTACGGGTGAACATGTAAAAAAGCTCCGTAAATTTCAAGATTAGTTATTATTCGCTTGAGGATGAAATCGAGCTGTTTTTTTTAGTTTCTATTTTTGAAACATGAGAACTCTTATGTATCGATGGAATCATATTTTAAAAAAAATAATTATATATATATATATATAGATAGATAGATAGATTGATAGGTAGATAGATATATTCAAATATATAATTGGGAAATATAACAGACTACGAATGTCTATTATGTTTAATCATAAACCGTTCTAAACTCCGTATATTTACTTTAATTTCGGGAGAAAATAAAGACAAAATTTGTCCGGAATTTGGATATTTTTTATTATGCTGTTCCTTGAACTAAGTTTCGGCTCACATGCACCATCTTCAGAGTGGTTATATGCACATTTAAACAAATATATTCACCATCAAATATGATATTCTGTTATGGTGACACGGAAGATTGCTATGCGATGATAACGCTCACAGAATAGCAGACGCAAGTCGTAAGTTTATGATGCGGTTCTATGACGTTTTACCACGTGAGAGACTGAAATATTAACAACAGAATCATATGTCTAGATGCAATGTAAGTTTTTGTGACTAGTTTGAAAGGTAATTTAGTTGCGTGTGGGTTGCTATATTTTACTGGAGATGGTCTCCAATATCTGATGGTTCTTTTATTGTGTGTAGGTGTGAGTATTCTTGTGTCATCAACTAATACCTGTCACATATGCATATATATTGTCTATTTATTTTATATTAATCCTCTCGACGGATCAATTTCTTAGTGCTGTTACAAATTTGATTAAGAAAGACGCCGTTGTTTTGGTTATTTCTTTTATTTTCGCAATCTCAGCTTCAGGCTTGAATGGCTAAGACAAGAATTAATGTAATTGCTGGTTGGGAATTTTTTTCTACATGCGCATGATTCAATTTACATGAAGAATATCTAAGGGAGATGACAGAGTTTAATTTTTTATTAATGTTTAAACATACTCAACCTCAATAATATGTATATATTATATAAGCAAACATGCTTCAATGAAGATATGCCTATATATATATATATATATATATATATATATATATATGTGTGTGTGTGTGTGTGTGTGTGTGTGTGTGTGTGTGTGTGTGTGTGTACAGTGCCATAAAGTGTCCTTACAATTTAAAAAAAATGCAAAAGCAAATAAACGAATATTTTTTTTTAATTGTAAAGAGTATATCTATATAAAATAAACTCGTAAATTATATATCGAGAGACAGCGATAGATAGAGAGAAAGAGAGAGGGAGAGAGACTGAGAAAGACATAGATGGATAGAAAGAGAGAGAGAGATGGAGCATGATAAATATACAAAGATAGTAATGCTGAGACAGAGATAGATAGATAGATAGATAGATAGATAGATAGATAGATAGATAGATAGATAAGAGGAGAATGAGAATAGACAGATATATATATATACATAGGAAGAGAGAACGAGACAGATGTATATATAAGGAAGAGAGATAGATAGATAGATAGATAGATAGATAGATAGATAGATAGATAAAATGAGACAGAGATATAGATACATCGATATACAAATATATATATGGAGCGACTGTGATTGGTAGACAGAGATAGAGACTGAGAGGTGGGTAGAGAAAGAGAGTGAGAGAGAGACTGAGACAAAGATAGTTAAATAGTTAGACAGAAAGACTTAGATATAGATATATAGGTAGGAAGACTGAGACAGTGATATATATATATATATATATATATATATATATATATATATATATATATATATATTGAAAGAGAAGGAGGCAAAGATAGATAGATAGATAGATAGATAGATAGATAGATAGATAGATAGTGAGAAAGACAGAGATAGATTGAGTGAGAGAGATATAATTTGAAAGAGATAGATAGATAGAAAGATATAGACTGGGAGAGAGAGAGACAGCGAGATAAAAATGTATAGATAGAGATACTGAGGAGAAGATAGATAGATAGATAGATAGATAGATAGATAGATAGATAGATAGATAGATAGATAAAGAGAAGTTGAGAGAGACTGAGGACGAGATAGTAGGAAGTGAGACACTGGGGAAGAGAGGGATAGATAGATAGATAGATGTATACGTAAAAAGACTGATAGATAGATAGATAGATAGATAGATAGATGTAGAGAGGGAGAGGAAATAGAGATAGATACTGAACAGGCGGAGATAGATAGATAGATAGATAGATAGATAGATAGATAGATAGATAGATAGATAGATAGATAGATGAAAGATAGATAATGAACAGACTGAGATAGATAGATAGATAGATAGATAGATAGATAGATAGATAGATAGATAGATAGATGTAGAGAGAGAGAGGAAGAGAGATAGATACTGAACAGGCGGAGATAGATAGATAGATAATGAACAGACTGAGATAGATAGATAGATAGATAGATAGATAGATAGATAGATAGATAGATAGATAGATATCCGCATGTGAATTGACTTACAGGAAGTGCAAGAGAGTTATCAATGCAAATGTATTGTGAGATAAACGAAGAACCTGTTAGACCAACAGATATGGGAGGAAAAAAAATCCTAAACTTCAGATAGAAAGAGCGTCAAACAGTCGAGCTGAGATGAAAAGAGGCGAAGAGTGTGAGAGTTTCTTGGCTTGGGAGGGGTGTGGAATCAGAGCAGGAGAAGACAACAATAGTGAGAGGACAACAGAGAATGACAGTTATTTGAAGGCGTCGGGTGGAGAGAATCTTCGCAGGAAAGAGAGACGTCGTCCTTTGATTTTAGTGCTATCTTCTTGACGGGGAGAAGGGTTTAGAAGAGAAAGATAGAAAGAAATTCTCAGTGCCATGGCAGACGTGGGCAGAGGTTTGTTGGGCGTGAACGGGGTCGGATGAGAGTGTCGTAGGACAGGATTCGAAGAGGCATTACATATTTTGACAGTAATCCTGTTTTCAGAGATTAATTTATAAAAAAAATATCTCTACGACAATCCAAGGTCAAATCAAACGCATACACAAAACACACACATCCATACGCACGTATAAAATAACTCTCACGCACGTACACCAAAAACAAAAAGAGAGAGAGAGAGAGAGAGAGAGAGAGAGAGAGAGAGAAGGTAGCCTGATGCACATTCAACTTGCCTAGAATCGTGGTAGAATCAAAATGCACTTTCTGCAAACAGGCACACAAATGCACTTGCGGAAAACAACACACAAACATGTGCCTGCAGATAAGTACACATCTATCCACAGATTAACAAATTCAATAACGAACTGAGACACATATTATATATATATATATATATATATATATATATATATATATTAGTAATAGTAGTATTAGGATTATTATTAGTATTAGTAGTACTCCTATAGGTATAAGAAACTACACTTGTTCGTAAAACCTTTGCATATAATCAAACCAATGCCAAAGGGAAAAAAAGGTTTAAAAAAGAAAGAACCAAGAATATGTACGTTAGCCGAAAATAATCGTCCAGCATACGAGTCCAAGGCCCAAAGAAAAAAAAACGATGCGAGTACCCAAAACAACTAAATAAAATGCTCAATACAAAGAGTAGAGCAGACCTAGTTAAACCTAGAGAGCCAGACAAACCTACCAAGGTTTCACCTAAGCGGATCGTCAGGGTCTATAAATATTCCGTTCTTTTTCACCATTTTAGCCGGCCTTCCCGACTAACTATATATATATATATATATATATATATATATATATATATATATATAATGTAAAATAGATAGGTTGGTTACTTATGTAATGAGTACGACAAACACTTATTAAATGTTAATTATTAACCATATAACAGAAATAAATCACGGAAATTAAGGTTTTAAGTGCAGAATTTTCAGGCACGCCTGTGTCCTTCATCAATGGACCCAGAAATAAACAGAGAAATGGCGATTACTCACCGACAGTTCTTCTTGTGGACGGTGTGATCAGACAGAGATTTGTTTTTTGCTAATAATACGATCTCCACCAGAATTCACACCGTCCACAAGAACAATTGTCGTTGAGTAATGCCAATCTCTCTCTTTATATCCCACGCCACTGATGAAGGACAAAGACGTGCCCGAAAATTCCGGACTCAAAACCTTAATTTCCATGCTTCATTTCTGTCATATAGTTAATAATTAATATTTAATAAATGTTTTTCGTATTGATTACATTGTTTACACTTTTGTTTGCATTTGTTTTTATTAACCAACCTATTTTACATATTATAAGAAGCACACGTGGACTCTTTCTTTTTACATATATATATATATATATATATATATATATATATATATATATATATATATATAATAAATAAGTGACACGGTGGAGTAATATGGAGGAGTAGTCGTGTAATGGGGAGCGGTGCGCCGAGTTCGAATTCTAGTCAAGTTCCTAGTATTAACTTTCCCACATAACCTTGGGAATGGTAGCAGTCCATTATCTACCACCCCCCATCTATGGATAAATAGCAGGAACGCCTTGTGTTTTAACAGGTCTAGGTTCTGCCCAAGCCTTCGGCCCTATAAGCAAATCAAATGTGCAGATTTTCTGGCTGTACGGTTCTAAGTATCCAACTGCTGGTTCGGCGAAAAAGTCGGGGATCCCGCCATATATATTAAAAAATTATTTCATCCGAGTAAATTTTTTCAGTGAACAAACTCTCTCTTACTTCTTTCAGTCTGTCTGTCCATCTCTCTCTCTCCCTCTATCTCTCTCTCTACACACATATATATATATATATATATATATATATATATATATATATACTCGACTCTTTCGTCGAATTCGGCGTATGAGGGTCAAGCAGATGAGTTCCTAGGAAACCGACAGCCCGACACCAGCATATGAGATTTGATTATAGTGGTGAAGGTTTTACCATCTTTCTCTGTCCTGGTTCTGCCACGCTTGAATTTATGATACCCTGCCAGTGTCCACTTCTGCTGGTCAACTTTTCTCATTTTCCCCTCGGCAGCGTTGACGATAAATGTTCGACGAATATATATATATATATATATATATATATATATATATATAAGAAATGGGACAAAGTCCGACAATTTATTTATTAAAGACATTTTATGTTTAACGTTCTTTTTTATAGATACAAGTATTTAAGTAAATGCTCTGTTTATAGTAAATGTTATTTAATACTGTTTATTATAAACAGAGCATTTACTTAAATACTTGTATCTATAAAAAGAACGTTAAACATAAAAAATGTCTTTAATATATATATATATATATATATATATATATATATATATATATATATATATAGATAGATAGATAGATAGATAGATATATATTATAATTATTTTTAAAAAAAATATGATTCCTTCGCTACATAAGAGGTATGCGGGTCAAGCAGATGAGTTCCTAGGAAACCGACAGCCCGACACCAACATATGAGATTTGATTATATTGGTGAAGGTTTTGTGCAGAACCATCGACACTATTGGAAGAGCCGAATACAGAGACTTGGTTCACTACTCCTTAAACGACCCTTCGCAGGTACTGAATTCAGAGTTGTCCTTCTCCTAGAGAGCCGAAAACCTCAATATAATTATTAAAATTAAATTGAGTTAAAGTATCAAGCTGTGTTTCATCCTCAAACGAACATTTAGGAATAATCAATCTTGAAATTTACGCATCGTTTTTGAAACATGAAAACTCTTATGTAGCGAAGGAATCATATTTTTTTTTAAATAATTATAATTTAAACGCTACTTCTGTATGGAGCACTGTTTTTTTAAAAATAAAAACAAAAATCCTAAAAGAATTCCGGATTATTTACCTCACGTGTTCTTTCCTATTTTCTACATATCTGCAAACACACACACACACACACACACACACACACATATATATATATATATATATATATATATATATATATATATATATATATATCAGAGTGTTTGGGTGTCAATCTGGAGACAGTGCAGATGATTAGGAAGGAGTTGGATGAGTATTATGGTGATTACGAAGGCGTTTGTAGTGATTATTAGTGATGGCGACATTATGGTCTATTCTTCTTCCCACAGAGCGTCAGATTCAACAGGGATGTCTACATCAAGTGCCTGAAATAGATAGTGCTGCTCTGGGTCAAGAGTGTGGCAAGACCCTATAAACAGGTTCTGCACAATGCCACTCACACAGGAGAACCTAGTCAGAGCCGTCAGAAAATTTCTGCGACCACATCACCCTTTGCATCTGGCCACCTAACTTGCCAGACTGCAAATCCTTTGCTTATTATGTGCCGGGTGCAGTTGACCGAGAGACCAAGAAAACTCCTTGTAACACTAAAGATGAACTGAAGGCAAGCATTACGGCAGCATTCACCAACTTAAACAAGGAAACCGTCGAAAAGAGTTGCAGGAAAATCCGAAGGCGTCTGGAGGGCGTGGTTAAAGCCAGTGGCGATTTTATTGAATCAATTCACTCTTTCGTATTTCAAGATATTTTTGTGTAATTTTGGTGAATGTAACTGTGAAAATGAGATATTAGTTTTACTTTCATTTTTGCGTAATTTAGACGACAATTTATCCATCGCACTCGGCATATCTGTTAAAATGAGATGTCAGTGATTTTTTTTTTTAATTATTTTGGCGGCATTTCGACGACAATTTATCCATCGCATCCTCTATATCTGTTACATTGAGATCTGTGTTATTTTCGCTTTTGCTTCATTAAGACGACAATTTATCAATCGCACCCAATATTTAATTGCTAGATTATCACTGCAGTTTCTACTAACGTGAATTTTCTTTCGTTTTTTTTTTGTTGTTGTTGTCTTCTATTTATCGTATTTTTTGTCTAACAAAATCTGTTCTTTTCTCTTCCGTTATTCCGCCGAAATTTTTAATCTATTTTTTTTTCTCTCGCTACACTCAACCTATCAGCCCGACCACATCTTCCCTAACCGTTAGGCCAAAGCTTACCTCTTTATCTCAAACGTAGCTCTGCCGTGCCAACATCTCGTTCAGCCCTTGACACACCATGAAGTCAGCAAGCGATTGAACTGCACCGACCCTGTCGAGTCTTGTGAGGGTCTGGATATTGTCAAAATCAATTTGGTCCGTCATCTCCCGGGAGTTTCGCCATCTACTAGCACTCATTAAGATGACGGGAGGAATAGCCCCCTGGTTCAAACTAACCATCTTTAACAGCACAATCCAATTAGCTCTGCCTTGCACAGGTATTCGTAACTGTCTAAATGACATATTCCACTATCCACATGGCTTTGGTGCAGATATTTTTAGTTCAAATCCTCACAAAGGCTTTACATTTAGTACACTTTTATTCAAATATTTATTACCATCTCCAAGACGTTCATATAGATGGCATGCATGGAGCCAAACCCGTTCAGAAATATTTAAAATATCAGCTGTATACAATGGCATTCTCAGATCAAAGATTAAAAATGGCTTTTATCGAGTGGCGGTTTTCTAAGCGTAGTTTAGATGTGGCACAAGGCCGAACGTCTCGTGCAGCCAAGAAAGAGCGAACTTATTGTTCAGTCGTAATATATTTAGTGAGATAAACTTGCTGACCATTACTCCACGCTGAAGGGCCCGAGTGACCTATGTGGGTCTAGGGGAGGACTACGCTTTTTCGAACATTGTAGATTGGCGCTACAGAATCAAAAACAAAGAAATGTACCTAATAACAAAAACGGAATCTCTGGCGTAAATCGAAGAAAAAATAATGATACAATCAAGAAGCGGATTTTCCAGACTGCATCAAATAATTGGTGATGAAAGAAAACCTCATCATTACTGGAAAGAGAGGTAACAGTTACTTGATTTGAGAAAGCCAGTTTCCTGAAAAAATTATGAAATGGAGAAATAGGTCTCTCAGATCATTAATCCTTTGGGCCCTGATTTCTTGAACAATTTCAACCCTTCTGCCTGAGTTTCTGGGTACAAATTTGCAAATAATTTGTATGTAACTTTTCACGGTAGATA